>BPLQ01015709.1:1068934-1109459 GCA_021605075.1 Caerostris darwini
ACTAATTATACTTTTTTAACAATTAAATATTATTTTGCCACTAATCTGAAAACACCTTTCATTTGTCTTGTAAAAATGTTTGATATTTGTGCTATTCAGCAGGACTTAATTTTTATCTGTGATTTCTTGTAGTGAAATTCTATTAAGTGTTTGTTAGCAGTGTTATGAGTTTGAACTACAAGTGAACTATTTATACCACCCTGTAAATACTCATTATAAGGAAGGGCTCATAATTATGCATTGAACCAATCAAGTCTAATTAAATAATTTTTTTAATTCATTTTTGTGGGTCATACAGTAATGAATATAAATTAGAAAACTAGGTTGATTGAAGTAATATCTGCAGTTTATGCTAAATGGTCCATACTTCTTACGCAAACTAATTTTGCAGGCACTAAATTGCTTAAATAATAATTTAATTTCTTACTAATTTTTATTTTGAATGTTTTTTCTTCAAAGAATTTTAATACAACAAATATTTTTTACTAAATTTGGTTCTACAAAGTATCATGTTCTGACTCCCTAACCACTAATTGCCCAAAACTTTCATATAGCTGTATATAACTACAATACAAATTATTTTATTTTTCATTCAAAATATCCTTAATATCTTAATTAAATTAATATAATTTCAATTCTAAATCAAATTCTTTTGTTTGAAGCATCTGTATTTTTAAATCTAATGTTTATATTTTGTAGCTTTTATGTTTGTTTACTTGCATTTTTCTTTTGGATGTTATGTTTAGGGGTTATTTATTTTTCATGTTTCTTTTTATCCTTATACAAAGTATTGCTTCTTTGATTTTTTTTTTTCCTATTTTATATATCTTGTGCTTCATTTTTATTACTTTTTTTTGTGTGTATTCTGCAAAGTTATATCATTACATTACAATCTTAGATTTTATCTAAAATTAAATTTTTAGAAATTGAATATTGTTTAAAAGAATGTATGCAGCATTCCATTATTCTCTCTCTCAAATTATCATTTTTTTAAATATATTTGCTTAATCAATAAATAAGTATTGTTTAACTTATTGTTAGCTAAATAATTAATTATTTTATAAAAAATATCTTATTTATTTTAATGTTAACCGTACTATTAAACATTATTAACAAAGAAACAAAACTAGAGAAATTTGTTTCAATTTTAGCTTTCTTACTAAACTGTTTATATTTTGCTTGCTAGTTTTAATGTGTGTATTATTTCATCTTTATGATTGTTGCATTATTAAATGTATTTTTAAAACTCATTATTCAAGTTAAATTATGTTAAAATAAATATTGTTATTTTGTAGATAAATTATCAAAATGAAAGAAAAACATTATTTGACATTTTTCAGAAAAATATTACTTTTAATAATTAGCACGTTGTTTTAATTTTATGCCAGCGATGTTTATTTAAAATATGCTTTTCTCTAGACTTGCTTATCATTACATTCATATGTATTAATGTTTATTATGCTTGCTAGCAGGTCTGGTGAAAATTCCTTTGTCATAAAGTGTATTTTCAAAAATATGTTTTTGTAAAAATTGACCATTACCTCTTTTAAATGTGAAGATTAGTGTATTTGGTTATATGTTGCTGTAAAAGTGCCAATTTCTATGTACTGTCACTTTGTTTACTATTCTTGTTCATATAAAATTTAAATGCACCATTAATATTTCCAATTCTTTCAAATTTTAAAACATATCAAATATCTAAATAGTAATGAAATTAATTTCAGATAGTGAATTCAACACTTTTAATGTGTAATTAATAGTAAATAACAATTAAACTCATTATAAAAAATTTAATGAATGGTAAAAAAATTTGATGCTTAATCAAGATTGAATAAATTCATTTTAAATGAATTCCCTTAAACAATACAATAAAAAGTTTACATTTTCTTTTTTCAAATTTGATAACTCAATAAATTTATTAGCATGTAACTATGAATTGAAAATTATTATGATAATGAAGTTCCTTTTTTCACATTTATACAAAAATTTCTTTCAGATGTATTATTTTGTTTAAAATACTTGGCAGCTAAAACAGTATTGCCATTCTTCTCATGGAAAACTAAATCCCTATTCCTCTTTTTTTTTATGAATCTAAGAGATTTAGTAAATTATTTTGTTGATTAAAAACTAATTTTTTTTATTGTTTATAAAATTAACCTGCTGGCAGCTTATTATATTGTCATTTTTTATTAAATGTCACACTTAAGCAAATTTACAAAATCCATTATACATATATATATATATACACACGAAATTTTGTTTTGACTTTTAGAAATGGAAAATTATTCTTTTCATCAAAAAAAAAAAAAAAAAATTCTAAGAAACCTACTCAAAACTGCATAATATGATACAACTGACAATATTACTTAAGTAGTTCTGAATTTAACTATGAAAAAAAAAATGAACAATTCTTATGTGTGCAAAAACATTGCTTCGTTATTTTGATATGTGATTACATTTTTCCTATGAAAAATGAGAAAGAAATTCTGAAGTTATTTATTTAGTTGACTGTGGGCATATAGGATGTTTTATGAAACTTTTTCTTTTTTAAAATGCTAAAAATAAATGCTAGGATCAATTAATTGATGAATTACAATTAAGCGATTAAAATAAACCTAACTGCAATTTTCTAACATTTTAGATCACTTTAAAATGCAATTATAAGCTTTTAATGATACTTTATTTTTAACTACACAATTTGGAAAAAAGCTCTTTTAATTTTGTAATATTACTCTCTTTTTTATTTCATAAGCAAAAAGTATTAAAAAAATTTGTTTTGCCTGTTCTTGATTTTTACTCAATGATTAATCATAACAAATAATAATGTAATAAAATATTCTTGCTTTAAATTACTTAATTCAACGATTTTTAAATAAAACTTGCCAGCAAATTAAATAATTTACTCTTAATTGAATGTTGTCATATGTAAAAACTGTTCCAAATCATATTGGTAGCAAATTATGATGTTCGAGCATGATTCATAAGTAAAGGGTTTAAATTTTTGTCATGTTTTACCTGTTCATTTGCTAATAGAAAAAAGTACCAAAAATCTTATATAAACTTCTTTTAAGCTAAGGTTATGTATTAAATAACTCTTATATACATATCATAGTTGCTAGTTAGAATGAAAATCAGGAAGACTTTTGTGAGAATAGATTAAAGAAAAAAAAAATACTAATATATCCACAATTTCAACAATTGAGTAGTTAACTGATTTCTTTACCTGCTACCAAATCAATTAAATGGCAAATACATCCTATTATAAAAATATTTTTATTTTGTTCTAATCGAACAGCTGATATACCTTTTTCCCTTCCTGTCATCATATTTGCATAATCACATCCAAAGGCAATGGAATTTGTTTAGCTCTAATGCATTTATAACTAATTGCTCATTTTCTGCCAGTACTGTCACCCTTTAAAAGCATGAGAGATAAGAAGCTGTTGATAATTTCTTTGATGTTGTAGTTTAAATATGAAACAATCGGCTACAATTTTTAATAGTTGCCCTAATATGTTGTAATAGAAAATAATTGCTCCTTCAATAGAGCAACAATACGAATTTTAGACTCATTAGCATTAATAATAGTTATTGTTTTAGTTCTACTTGTGCTATAGCAATGCCCTGTTTCACATTTCGGAAACATTTTCTTTAAAAAGGAGGTATATGGTCGACACAAGATATAGCAAATTATGTTAAATTATAAAAGAAGTAAAAAGTTATTCAGCTGAATAATACTGTTATCTACAAAACTAGTGATAAATAAAGCATTAATTTTTTTACTTATACTCACAATGTTAGATTGATGTGTAATGGACAAACAATTATATCTCCTCTTCTGCCATGTGCTATATTAATGTCAGTACCACAATCTGTACAAAAAGCAAAGGAAGTAAATACCTTTCCAAAACTTAATTAATTAGGAAAATTCTTTGAACTGTAAGTTTTTTTTATATGGCTTTCGAAGCGGGAAAATGATTGACACTTTATTTTCCCCTCTCTCCTCTTCCTAACATGAAAAATGACTCAGTTACGAAATTTTCTTTCTTCTTTTGTAAACTACCATGCACAATTTGAAGGAAGTGATGCTAAGCTTAGATACGATATATTTTCATGCTTATAGATCATTTTCATTTCTTCATTTGCGATGGGCTATTTTACGGTTTCATCGATATGGATTTTCTGCGAAATGCTGCCTATTTCTCGTACAAAAAAAATCTCTTTTAAGTGAATTTCCTGATTTTTAATAAAATCTGGAAGATTCATATAGCATTTTTTCCACGAGAAGATATACAGCATTTCAGTTTCCAGGTGAAAGGAATGTATATTTTTTTTAACAAGCGCATAATAACAACCTATCACTAAAATCTGACAGCAGACAAGCAGAGGATATTTATACTAACTACATGCAATTAGTGTCTTGTTCTAATAAGATCAACCTGCCACTCAAATATGACAGCAGATAATCAGTGCCATGTATAATGGAACCAATGAAATTAATGGGACCTGGTGGCCAACTGGCTAGCGTTCTGGCCTTTTGTGCTTCAGATCCGAATTCTGGAGGTGGCATGGATGTTTGTTAGTGGTTCGGAATCCTCATTAAACTGTAGGTCCCGGTCTAAATAGTCTAAAGTACGAATAAAAAGACCGTAGAACGACAAATGAAACTAGAAATTAGCGAATTTCAGTACAATCTTCATAGGGCGAAACACTAGATTGAATATGAACTACACCATGACCTGAGAAAATATCTACTCCAGAGATATGGGAGGGAAGTTGCCCCCCCCCCCCCATATTTGACGAATTTTCCTAAAAGGTGGTTTTTGGAGAAGAGTTCTGCGATGAGTCGACCAGAAGTGGTTTTTCTATTGGACGGCGCAAAGTTTCTCTCTGAAGTGACTGAATTAGGCCGGAGTTTCCGCCAGTTTTTCGAAGTGAACCCCTTGTGGTTTCGTGTATCACGCCGTGCGATAATTAAGGTCTGCCGCAAACCGGGTGTATTAGATTCGTCGTAGACTCGAGAATTCGGAAAATCTATAATCTTGGAGTGAACTGCACTTATGAATTAAATTTTCATTTAATAAATAATTTACTTTTTATTTCTTTGTAAATAGTATAATAACCTAAAGTTCTGTATATATATAATGCTTGTAAATAAAAATTAAAGTGTTCTCATGAACTTGAAAGTGGCCCTCTTTTTGAAGTCGTTATAGGTCGAGACGTTACAATATACAAGTAGGGAGTTGGGGAAAAGGGGCCAAAATTCAGTAGTTTCTCGAATAAATCGAAAGTTGGGATGCGGTATATACATATTTTTAAGCATGAAACTGATGGCAGAAGAAATAAATTTTATTGCATATAATTTCATAGACATTTTTAACATAGGAATGTTATAAAGAATTCTTCACAGTATAATAAGTAGGTGACTAGTTCTATTTAGCTAAACAGTAAGTTAGCGAGGATCGAATGCATTTATCTCTTCATTCAATCGTCTCTACTTACGCCAAGCTTTTCTTCAAGAGTTCTAATCCTTTCGTCAATATTAATATAATACTTTAACTTACAAATTGATTCTCTTGCTTTGTCAATATTTTTCTCTTTAAATGCTAACGACACATCGAAAAAGAGACGTTCCAATCTGGCATCATTCACGTGTCGAATGGATTCTAAAACATCAGCAGAATTACATTCTTCTATTAATTCATTTACTTCCATAACATTAGCCATAAAGTCTGGTGCAAGCGTAATATTTTCTTCTGATAAAGGCTTTGAATGAAGTTCTAAGAGATACACTCCTCTGTCTATTGGACGGCGCAAAGTTTGATACGCTTTATTGACTAGCGCTGATTGTTCTGCAGAATATGCCTTTTCTTTCTAAAAAAGAAACACTTCAATATAATTTTGATAACCTTGCAATTACAAATAAGAAGCTTATATATAATATGACTCACATTCATACAAAAAAAAACTTGTGATAGTCAATTTTTAGATGTACATGTTACACGAGGCTAGGCCTGGACGATAAATCGATACATATTGTAATTGTAACGTTTCATAAAATGACTAAAAATTCTAAACATTAAATCTTTCAATCTAAATTCATCCAAATTAAATTTTTATTAATTTTTTTGAATAAAAAATACTTCAGATACTTACATAATTTTTGCCTATCTCAGTTTTAAGACATTCGACCAGAGCTAAATCGCTGTTTTCTTGCACAGCGGTCGCCATACAGCGATAATTAACTTGCCCGTTATTCAGGGTTTTTTTTTCTTTATTATACAGGGTAATTATAGTTAATGTCTCAAATTTGGACTGAAGATACTTGAAGGGTGAAATGGTATGACATCAGAAAAAAAGCGGCATAACAAAAGTGGACTTGGCTACTAGTGACATTTAAAATCGAAATTACAACGGCTTTGGCATGAGTTGCACACTAAACCAACTGTATTGTTCAATATGCTTAATTGTTTTGTTTCCTTTTTTGATTTTGAAAGAAAAAATGACTTTCAAGTAATTTAAAAATTGTGACATTGTTAATGGACTCATCCACTAAGGCAAGATCGTATTACATTTTTTAACTGTCCTTAAAGCTAAAAACCGCAATGAAAACGCCTGTTAATTATCGCGAGACTTGCGCAAGGTATGTTCAATATACTGTCCACCATAAGTTGAAACCGACAAACAGCATGTTCCACAACAGATTGGAGTGTCTCAGGAGTCACGTTGTCAATGTGCTGCGTAATCCATGCCTTCAATTCAGCTAAATTTTTAGAGATAACCCCATAGCCAGAAGTCACAAGGATTGAAGTCCGGTGATCTTGCAGAACAGGTTGTTAGAAAAAGATGGCTGATAATTCTATCATTTCTGAAAAGTCTCTTGGGCGGTTGCATCACTGGCTCTGCAATGTGCGCAGCTGCGCTACCTTGCATGAAAATGATTCTATCCAGACATGCACGCTGTTGAAATGACCTGGTTGCGCAAAAGTCTCTGATAGTATTTACCATTGACGATACAGATAACGGGACCCGCCTTCTGGAAAAATACTGGTCCTATAATAAGTGATGCCGTCAGCCTGAAGATAAATTTGCAGAATGAAGTGGTACTGGTGCATTTGTGAATGAATTTTCTGTTGCGCATATCCAACAAGTGTGTGTATTGACAAAGCCTTTGAAAGAGAAATGGGCCTCGTCTGCTCTCAACATGTTCCGCGGCCAATCATTCTGCAAGAAATTCTATAGCAAGCATGTAGCATCAGGGAGCAACTCCTGAACATAGGTTATTTTACATGGATAGCAGTGCAGGATAATGCGTAAAATTTTATGTACCGTGCTCACAGACATGTCGATCGGGCAATTCCTCGTGCACTGCACGTTTGCACACCACTTCTCGGCCCTTCCTGTAATGCCACATTTCTATTAACGTCGAAGCAACTGATTTACATCCTTTGCCAGATTTGACTGCTAAAGAACCCGTCTCTTGGAATTTCTTAATCATTTTCTGCAGACCCTTGGCAGGCATCGGACCACAGTCTTTTTACATACTTTTTAATGACCGGAATTTCTTTAAAGCTGCTAACGCAAGGTCGTTATTTTTTTTATTTTTGAGGAGAAATTTGAGGGGAATTTCATGCAGACCAATTTGAGGAGAAAGCCACGTAGTATCCCGCATTTTAATACGCTTTTATTAGCTTCACCTGTATGTTTGTATGTAACTCACTTTTTGAGCTCGATTTTGGGACTGATGGCGCCATCTACTGGCGAGTCAGTCAACTGATCCGCGATCGAATTGCGCTCTTCCTATTGTCCGAACATTTCGGTGGCTAAAAAGAGGCGGATCTCAAAGGCATAGGAGTGCGATCATGTCGAATTGCGCTCTTCCTATTGGCCGAAAATTTCGGTGGGTAAAAAGTATTTAAACTTAGCGGATAACCGGCCAAGTGGAAAACAAAGTAAAAACAATTATACTTTAAAAAAACTAAAAAAAAAAATGCTTTTAGAGTTAATCAGACTAAAAAGTAAAAAATAAATTAATAGTTTAAAAAAACTAAAAAATACGCTTTTAGAGTTAATCAATCTAAAAAGTAAAAAATAATTGTTAACATAAGAATAAAATGACTGACGAGAAAATGAATGTCACTGTTCTAAAAGCGTGGGGTGCTTTGTATGACATTTTTAAACTAACTCTGCATTTTGGAATGAAACTAGTGAGAAATTATAACGATTGATATCGAGCACCCCACGATTTTAGAACAGTGACATTCATTTTCTCGTCAGTCATTTTATTCTTATGTTAATCAATCTAAAAAGTAAAAAATAATTGTTAACTCTAAAAGCGTATTTTTTAGTTTTTTTAAACTATTAATTTTTTATACCAAATGCAATGTGTACTGCGTATGCGTGTCTTTTAATTTGCACAGTATGCTGCTTACAGCGCCCATCTATTGATAAACTTTGGAACTTTTTGATGCCATATCATTTCCCCCTTCAAGTATCTTCTGTTCAAATTTGAACTTATTCTGACAAGTGGTTCTTTTTTTACAGTTTGAAAGTGAGACTTTAATATTATATCTTTAACTTTATATAATATTATACTTTAATATAATATTATATTTATATCATCCTGTATATAACAACCTTTGATTTTTTTTGCTTAGTACTAGTTTCCTGATGTTCTCTTTTTTTTTGTGAGAAAGTAACGATGAAAGTTTTCTAAAGTTAAAATAAAAGTTTTATTTTAAGTTACACTTTTTTTTTTTTTCCATAACATTTTGAAGTTATTTTATTCAAATGTTTCAAATTTCTAAATACTTAAATGTTTCAGTATTTATACTTTTATTGTCTCATACATATAGTTCATCATGTACAAATGTATCGTAAACAAAAGAAAAGGTTTTTGGATTGACTTTATTTAAAAACATTTTTTTTGGATTAAGTCAAAAAGGTGAAAAATTTGAAATTAATAAAAATGTAGGCAACAGTCCTTTTAATCAATTTTATTAATTTTTACTTTTAGTAGTAAAAAGGGATTTATTATCATATTAAACCTAAGTAAATCATTAAAAAGTTAATTAGATCTCACACTCACATTTCTAAATACAAATTATCTGCAAAAAAATTTGTATGTTTACATTGTCATCACAACCAAAAGGATCTTTCTATTTGGTAAGTTTGTATATACAGCTAAACATTGCTTAATGTTATATAGTGATTTATTCATGCCTATAATTTTTTTTTTCACTGAAGAAACATACTTCATAATATTTACAATTAATTAACTTTTAAAATATTAGGGAGGGGGGCTTTAAATATAGATAACTTTAACTTGCCTTTCCCTATTCTTTTTTAATAAATTCACTAGTAATTAACTCTCCAACTCCAACATTTTTTCTTTGTGTCAAATTACTAGATTATATATATATTTGTGTAAGATAAAGGTAGTTCTCCACTTTGAAATTAACTGGGGAAAATTAAACAAATGTACCGAATGCACTAAAAATCTAAATTGCATATTTTGCAATGAAATATGTAATCAAATGGAGATTACTTGTTTTGAAAAATAAAAAAAATCTGTTTTGAAGACAACGAAATAAAAGGTTAACTAAAATGAATATAATTCATACTAGATAATAACCATGAAAACAATTCTTTTAAAAATTTGGAGATCAAGAGGGTTCATAAACTATCATTTTATTGTTTATGATACAAAAAACATGGAAATAATTTATGAGCAATATATCAATTTAAAAAATTTCAAGATCTTTCAGCTGTTCCAGAAGCTATAAAATGAACTTTACTCTACTTGTAAAAAAAATCATACAAGTCTCATGACACATAGTTTTAAGTAAAACTATAAGCAATATAATGCTGTCTTGCGATGAAATTCTGATATAGCCTCATCCAAAGTTAATTCTTATTTCTTTAACAAAATCCTAAATTACATTTGTTAACTTAAAAATTCATAAAAATAGATTTACATTTAAAATTTTTCACTTATATTTTTATATAACCTTTATATAAAGTTTTTGTGCAGTTTTTTTTTTTTTTTTTTTAAAAATTTTTTTTTTATTTTATTTTTTTTTTTTATAAAAAAAAATAAAATTTTAAGAAAATATATTTAGATTTTTTTTTTTAGAGATTTATGAACTGTATTTATTTTGCTTTGAACTGGTTATTGAAAAATATAAATGAAGGATGTAAAATTTTAATTCAGGCATGTTCAATATAACATTAAGATCCATTTTTCATCAGACAACATATATCTATCATGTCTTCATTAGATAAAACACATCTATTGTGATCTTTTTCTAGTCAATATATTCTTTACCATGTAGTATTCTAATATGGTTGCAAAATTCAACCTAAAATACTTGAAAAATTTTCTGTGTTTACTTCGTTTGATTTCTGGATAAGGAAGAAGATACAATTTTTTAAAATATTTTCGCAAACAAGAGTTTACAATTGTTCAATTTTTTCACGTTAGAAATTATTAGCATTATAAAGTTCAGAGAAATGAGCCACGCGAAGAGAAGTAGATAAACAAATCCTAAACACACTTAAGGCAGTGATTGACACCTGGTGGTTCACACACATACACACATAAATATTGCATTCAGAAAAATTATTTGTCTTCTATGTAATAACTTGTTATGATTAAACAAGCATTTAAAATTTTCATATTAAATAAATGCATTTTTTATTAATGAAATAGAAATTTTCCAATCATTATTTCACAATTTTTTTAAGTTTTAAAAAAAAATTCATATTAATGGTTCACAGTATTCAAGATTATGAACTAAATGGTTGGCAAGATTAGAAAGATTGCTGACCACTGCTTTAAGGAACATGATAGCAAATTTTTTTTATTTTTTTTTATAGCAAACTGATTTCCATAGCATTAACATAATTAGAAAACATTGTGGACTTTGAATGGGTTAAATGAAAATGATTAAATAAAAAGATTTAGTGTGAGTACCAGTAATAAAAATTGACTATTATAACAGCCTAACACTTCATTTGGACATTCCCCTTGAAATTTATGGACAAAATAAACCAAAGTTCTTTAGTATTTTTAATAACATTTTTCCATGATTTCATTGTAGCTATTATTGTCAAAATTCTAATTGAACTTTTCCATAGAGAAATGTATAAATACTTAAAAAATACTTTTTCTGCCTATTTTGAACAAAATTTTAAAAAATGGTTCTCTACTTCCTATTATAAGATGCTTTTCAATATCAAACAAAGAATTTTTAAAAAATAAAAAATTATAATTAAAAATATTAGTTATAAAAATTTGAACTCCATCATGGTTTAGAGGATCCTGGGATTTGACAATTTTTTTAACAATTCAAATGTCATTTCCTCATTCCTCTTGTCAGTTTTGAGTTTTAAACTACATCTTTGGTATCGGATAACTAGTTTTTTGATAATGCACTAAAGGGAAATGGTTAGTTAGAGGTTCTGATTAGTTGAGGGTGTAATGCAATATGGATTTTTCTTTTTTGACAGGTTCATGAAGCTTCTGAAATTTAAAGAAATTCTAATACCCTTTTCAGTAGTGTCAAAAGTTATAAAATAAAAGGATATATCAGTCTTCAAATTTTTTAAAACATTTGTACTTTAAATCTTTTAAGCAATCAATGGAAACACTGTATTGATTATAATTTCAGTTGGAGATGCAAACCATAGATAGCTGTCAAAAATTGGCAATGAAAACAGTAACAAAATCTATAAGTCCCTTAATTGTAATTTAACCAAATTTAGTTCATTCCAGAATACTTGCAGATGCACTTTGAAAATCAACACTTAGAAAAATAAGAGGTTCGCAAGTGCTCTTTTTTACTTTATTCCTGTATATATATAAAAGATATTTTATAACATGTTTTAAATTATCAAACATTAAACATTATATTATTACTTTATTTATTGAAAAACTGTTGCTTTTTGAGTTTCATAACTGTCTATTTTTAATTAATTTATATCGATGGTACATTTGAAAGCATATATTCCGATACCCTGCTCACAGAAAAGTGCCTTATTTATCATTATAATTGATTAATTGTAATGTCTTTAATGGAAAAACTTACATTCCACTTTAAAATCTCATCCAAGTACTTTTCTATGCCCTATTTAAATAAATATTTCTACCATCAGATTTCAAGAAATAAAAACAAAAATGTCCAAGCTACATTTAGTAGCAATATTTTTATAATTTTCATAATAAATTATCACATAACTCAAATTTTTCACATTCATGTAAATAGATAGTATGTAAAAATAGTGATAAATATAAAAAAATTAAACAAATTTAAAATTAGTATTCTAAAAAAGATAACAAACACAACATATACCCCAATTTTAAAATTTTAATGCAATCTGAATCATAATAGCTGATTTCTAAATCACCATGAAAGTAAAATTCTACAAGGAAATTCTAAAGTACATAATACTAGAGTACAGCATTTTCACACATGCAGAGCAAAATTTATTTCAAAAGTCTAAAACACATTAAGATAACAAAAGAGAGCAAAACAATTTTTATAAGTACTGTAATAAATAGTATAGGGTACAGGTTATTAATGAAGAAATAAGTATAAGTTATTAATGAATTATTTACTGAAATATTTTATGCAAACTAATTTTTGCAATCCATAATTTTTTTCTTTCAATTGAATTAAAATTTTCAGAGCAAAATATGAATTCCTATTATTACGGTTTCACTATAGATCACAATAAAGAAATATTTAAGTTAATTTATGAATACTTTACTATAACATTTTAAAAGGAATACTTACTTCGGGTCTAGAAGCAATTTTATCAGGATGCAAGAGATTCTGCAAATGCCTAAATTTCACTGTTAAATTTCTTATATCTATATCAAAATGAGGAGTTTCTTTGAAAATTTCAAAATAATTGAGATTTTGTCTTGGTTCCTGCACACTTCTGCAAGACATGCACACCAAATCGCGTTCTGTAACAACAGCATTGCAATTCCAGCAGCGATTTTTTGATATACTCAGCAGTCGAAATGTTTGCTTATTTTTAAAATAAGTAGTATACACAAGCCTTAGGTATTTGCGGTCAGCAAATTTATTTCTGAAAATCTTTATACTATAATCATTAGCAGAATAAAATGCATAACATTGATTAAATTTAAAAACTCTTCGGTTTTCAATTGATCTTGCCAACAATTGCTGCACTTTCGATACAACAAACTTACTTCCCCATCTTAAAAAAGCAGTATTCATTTCAATTAGGACCGAGATGTAAAGAAATTCCGCGCGATTTCGATCTTCAGTTTAATTGAAATGATATCTTGAATTTAATCTCAGCTTACATAATTTTAACACACTTGATGTACAAATAAAAATAAAACAATCTCCACGCCTCTGTGGTATACGCCGCTTCAAATACAGTTATGACGGAAACGAAACTAATTTTCAATCATATCCGCAAAAAACGAAAAATTAATGAATTCTACAATGAAATAATTTTAAAAAATGGAAATTATTTTCAATGCATTCTTGTTAAAGATTATATAATTATTCAAAGTGTGGACACGCCACATATTGAAAATAATAAAATTATTATGGTATTGTTTAAATGCAATGAAACATAACTGAACTGAAAAACTTTTTTGATGTCGTTTCGTTTTGACGGGAAACGCAAATGAGTGAATAAAACACATGAATATCTGAATAAAAGCTAATAATGGTATTTTTCAGTTTTGTATTCTATAAAAATTGTCGAGTTTGTTTTAAACATGTTGTTGATTTTATTACGCATTATAATAATTTATTTTTGTGTCCACATGCAGGTTTAGCATTCAAAACATTCATTCTAATTGTTATTTATAAAAATATTTGCTCAATGAGCATTGTTATAATATTTTTTTTTAAAAACTTACAAAAGTTAAGGTAATATTTTCTTTTAATTTTTCAGTCGGCACTTTTCAATTTTCAAAGTTTATTGACTGTTGTGCTTCTCCTTATCTGCACCTGTGCTTATATTCGTGGTCTAGCCCCAAGTTTATTGGATCGCAATAAGGAAGGGTATGATATTTTAGTATCACCTTTATAATAATATTTTATTAAAATAATGAAACTTACTGTGTTTTCCTTCATCCTTCTTTCATTCCTCTATCCCCCATGCTTTTATTGTTTTTTATTAATGTTATTTTTAAAACTGTTATAGATATTACTTATCTGGAAGATATAATTTATGCAGTTATTTTTCCAACAAGTTAATTATGATTTTAAACTAATTATATTAGATAAAAAATTAATTAGAATAAGTAGCTTAAACTTTTAGAATTTACAGAATGAATTCTTGATGTATAAATAAATGGTTGAATAAGAAATTAATAGATTCAAATTTATATCCCTTTCAATTAATGAATAAATATGTATATATTCAATGAAAATTAGTAATTACTTGTCTTATAATGATAAATTATTATAGGATATTTCAGTGATTTCACTAATCTAAAAAAAAATATATTTTTAGTATAGACAAAACTCCACTAATAATTAATATTGACTGTTCGCATAATTTATTCAAAAATTATTCTTTTTTAACTAGACATATTAAATTCCATTCATCAATATAATAATTTCTTGATGATAAACCTTACATTTTAAAACTTGATAAATAATGAATTGTTTGTTGTGACGCATACCTAATTTAGTGTCTCATTCTTTTTTTTCAATGCAAGATTAATGTTATTAAAGTATTCTTTGAAAAAATATTTCTCTTTTATTCTACATCATCATAAATTGCTACCATTTGAAAACTTTATAAACTTTAAACACATTATTTAATTTATCAAACTGTAAATTTGACTCCTTGATTTTAGTGCTGGAGGGAAAGAAACAGGAATTTTACATACCAGTCGTAACAATAACCCACAGCATGTGCACATTGTAATTTAATGTTGGTTAACATATAAAAAAATTGATTACATATATATATATATATATATGATAAGTTAACTATTTATAGAGATACTAATTACTGTGGACAATTGACCAAAAATTTAAGTTAAGTAGATTGCAGAAAAAAAACCCCAAATTTTTATTAAAATTTAAAAGAAAGCCATTTTTGATATTTCCTATATTTGTGTAATTAAAACACAATTTCAAGAAAGCATTGGCTTAAGAAAAGTAGAAAATTGAATGCGTTTTTTATAATTAACAGAGTAACATTTAATCTTATTCATTAATGTGATCGAATAAAAAAAAATATTGTTGTTGTAC
Organism: Caerostris darwini; assembly: GCA_021605075.1. Classification (NCBI taxonomy): domain Eukaryota; kingdom Metazoa; phylum Arthropoda; class Arachnida; order Araneae; family Araneidae; genus Caerostris; species Caerostris darwini. The sequence continues at coordinate 1,084,192 of BPLQ01015709.1, forward strand.
TTTTTTTTATCGGAATGAACTGGTAGCCTGAGAAGTCTTTACTTAAAGAAAGATAAAGTTTATATCTACTTATATTATTAATCTATTAAAAAAAAGCTGCTGTATTGCTTGATAATGTAACTGTAGTTACAATTTCAAATGTGTTTCTCTGTTGATGTGAATTTGGAGTAATGTTGGTGAGCATTTCGATTTTCATATTGCTTGCACCCCCGCCCCTCCCTTGCCATCTTTAGAAGAAAAACTTCTGAAATTTGTCCAAAATAATAGTTCAAATCTCATTTAATGTTGGCATTATATATATATAATGAGAAAGCTATACTATATATTATAAATTGACATTTAGTGAGGTAGGCTACTTCAAAAATAATGGCAGATGGCATACAGTCTATAGGTTGTGACCCATTAATTCCTGCTTTAAATTGATAAAGTAGCTATTGTTTTAAAAACATATTTTAAATTATTTATTATTTAATGTAATTTAACAATTAATTTGGAATTTCAAATTATATGTTACTTTAAAATGTTGTCATAATACATTATTAAGCATAAAAAAAATTTTTATTGAATGCGACAATTTTGCATTTACTCAGTTTTGTAATGTATTGTGTTGTTATATAAAACCTTTTACTTTCATTTTTTAATTTTATTATTGGAAACATTAAATTCACATGGTAATATAATTTGTATCTATGGATTTTTAAATTGAAAAAATATATATTAAAGTAAAGTACATAAAATTACTAGAAAATTTGCATGCACAAAACAAATTATGAAGTGACATATGAATTGAAACTAAAATAAATTTAAAAGAAAATTAATAAATGACATGAAAACAAGACTAGAATACAATTTAATTCATACGTTGATATATTGGGTCAAGAGGACATATACATATCCAGTAGCCTTTAACTTCTACATGTTCTAGGGCCTGAATGGCCGAGGGGCTAGCGCTCGATACCACAGGTTCCGGATTCGAGTCCTGGCGGTGCCATGGGTGTTTGTAGTGGTTCAGAATCCACTGTAAACTGTAGGTCGCAGTCTGTTTAGCCTAAAGTTTGCATAAGATGACCGTAGAGCGACAAATCAAACCAATCTACATGTTCTAAAATCAAGAGTTTTGTTAAAGGCCGAATGTGTTAAATTTGACAACTTTGAAAGGGCTAAGAATATGGTTCAAGCTACATATTTTTTTTTAAATCAAAAAATAAATTTAATGAGAAAAAAATCTCCTTAATTTTTGCCAAAATTATAATGTTGAATAAATATCACTTCTAATTTACACATTTAGAAATAGAATGTTTTGTATCTTAATTTTGTTCAAATCCTACACTCTACAATTACAATGGCAATTAAAATAAAAGTAATTTAAATATGATTGAAAATTTATAATTGTTAAATAATTATGCAATTATAGAAAAAGAAAAACTAGTTCTTTTCTTAAATATTGAAATTATATTTTCTTTTCGGGATATATTGTAGATTTCTGTTATAAAATAAGTTTATTTTTGATTTAAATTTTTTTTTTTTTAATTTGTAAAACATATGTTAGAGAAAAAAATTTCATTTATGAGCTGTTAGGTAAAATATTTTTGTGAATGTAGATATGTAAATCCATTAGATACTTCCATCAATATGGAATGATCATTTCTAATATCTGTTTTTAAATTATAATATATTTTTGCTAATAATATTTGTAACATGATTTTTTTTGTTCTGTAGATTTCTTGGAATATTTTGGAAATGTGCAAGAATTGGTAAGATACTTTCATTTTCATTGATGTAAAATATCATTAAACTAAAGGCGGACTTTTTAAAAAAAAAATAATAATAGATTTATTATGTATGAAAGCAAATGCAAAATAAAAATCCTTAAGATTTTAAAAACCTTAATTACTTTCTAAAAATCATCTGTAAAGTGCAATAACATTAAATATAATGAATAATATGCTTAAATATTCTTGTTTTATTTTAATTAAATTAATTATTATTAACTATTTTAATTGTATTTTTTTTAATTCAAACAAAATTGTAATGAACGATATAAATTTTTATAAAAAATATAATTGGAGTAGTTATACATAGAGTAATAAATGAAAACTCATTGCTGCCAAACGAATGCAATAAAATATTAAATATTTTTTAACTTTGTATAAAAAAAAATCCTGATTTTTTTAAAACTTATAGTTGTGTAAACAAACTTTTAAAATTAACAAATTAAAAAAAATGTATTAAGCAGTGTGCTAGTAAAATATAATGAATGATCTTTATTTAAAACATTAAAATTTAAAGTTTATTATACTTATTAATATTTTGTAAACATTAGACAAATATTAAAAAAGGTGGTCATAGTATTTATATTCTTAGAAATACAATGTTGAACAGTTGGGGGGGAATTAAAAAATTTATAAATATTTTTTCAATTTTTGATTATGCATATAAATAATAGCCCTCGTAAAACACTAAATTATATTAAAATTAAGTATTGAATGACATATTCTGTCAAGTGTTTTAAGTGACTTGCTAATGATCATATTTCAATTCAATGATTTTTTTTTTATCTGCATTAATGAAATTGTATTGTTTATATGACTAAAAGTAACATATTTTTCGATAAAGCTGCATTTCCTGCTGTATTTATGAAAACTGACAACACTGTATTGTTTCTTCTAGTCAATGCATAAAGTTTACACTTAATTAAGAAGAAAAATGGGAAATGTGTAATGACATTTTATTTTTCAGGTGAAAGGAAGAGTCCATATGTTTGTGTATGCTGTATAGCTATGGCTTTTACAATTCTATTCTGGTCTTGATATTGTTGGTCAAATGTTGAAGAATATCTTCAATTTTCAAAAACTGCTTTTTGTTAAGAAGACAAATATCCCCCATTATCTTTTTTTTTTTTAAATGAAATTGCATGTTTATGCATATGAGCAGTCCTTGTCACTTGTATAGCAAAACTTTTAAATGTGACTGTGAAGAATGTTATTTATACAGAATACAATAAATTTATTAACATGTTTTTTGAATCATTGTTTATGTTTATCTTAGAAATGTAATTATAAGTATACATGAATGAAAATAACTTTTTTTGTACATTGATCTATTCCTTTTTAAAATAAACATATATTACATTATGTATAATTACTTTATTAATTGATATTTAACTGTCTGCTAGTTTAAATCCTGTATCTTTTAACATAATTCATATTTTAATTACTTATCTTATTTAGTGAAGGTAAAATTTTAATTTTTGATCATAGTTTATTATTTTGTCTGTTAGAGTGGTGAATTTCTATTAGATGTAGGGCTTTACCATTTTGATTTATAATTTATTTGATTAAATTTTAGTAGTCAGAATGTAAATTTAAAAAAAAATTAAATTTTGAGTTTAAATATTACTGAATGAATAATAAATATTAATGATTTTTTTTATGCTGGGAATAGATAAATTGTACTACAACTTATAATTTAAATTTAATAATTGAGTTCTAATCATGGATAATTACTTTTTAAATTATGCATACATATTTTTAATCACAATATTTAAAATTAATTTAAATCATTCACCATTAATAGATTGATCTCCAAATAATTTTAATAAAATAAACCTTTAAATTTGTTCTTTGTTTTATTATAAATGGTATATTATTAATTGTTATATTCATTAGTTTAAATGTCCTTAATATAGTTGTGTTTCTATGTTTTAATAAACTTAATAGTCTATTAATTTTTATAAAACAAATTTACATTTTATAATAAGATCTGTAATAGATAGTCATTTTATTATTATTTTCTTTTTAATAAGATAAATTTAAAATATATCTTTATATTGGTTGGCGTCATATGTTATAATAACACGTAATAATAATTCCCATGTAATAATATTGAATTTTATATATAAATTCATTAATTATTTGAATTTTAAACCAATAAATTTAATAACCAATTTTACTAGATAATGGGAAAATATGAAATACCCATTTTGTATTATTGAATTTTTAATAATTTTGTACAGAGATTCAATAAAATATTTTTCAGATTTCAAAATGATTCTAATTTTCTCATGGATGTTAAGTATAATTGATGAAGCTAGAAATTTAAGATAATTTTATAGAATTTTTAATTATGCTATTAAAGTTTTTCTATTTTTTAATCCTTTATTATAGCTATATAATATATTATTTTGTTTAACTTCTTATTCAGTTAATCCAGAAAGATTATCCAATTTGAATTATACTGATGTACTTAAACTGTTTTTATGTATATTTTATTAATAGATTTTTTTATATAGTAAATTTATCTATCATTTCAACCGATAAAGCAATAATTATGTGGTTGAAGTATTAGTATTTTTATATGAAGGAAAATTTTTATTATTTATTGCTTTCCTTTTCTTGAGCAATATGAATTTTATATGTAATTCATGTTGTTGTTTTATAAAAATATTTGATGAGGTCATAATAAGTGATAAAAAATATTCATATTTATTATCTAACTATTTGTAATATTTGACCATTTTTAAAACCCTGTAACATTAGAATTCATGACAATCATAATATTTATAGTTGTCCACTTATAGCATCATTTGTTTTGTGTCAAAGCAAGAATTTTTCAATAAACTACTCTTCCCTTCTCTCTTTTCTTTCTGTAATGAATTGAAAAATCTGAAAAGTGTTATAAATTTATTTAAACTTGCCTCAAATTCAAAAGTTTTTCTCTCATTTTGTTGCAAATAGTTTTTGCATGCCATTTTGTTTGTTATTTATATCAATTTGTAGACTAATAAAATAATTTGTAACTTGTTTGTAATTGTAACTTGCTTTGTCATGTAGGAAAATTAGCCATACATGTGTCGAGTCATATACTTGCAGTTTATTTATTTAAAGGGGAAATACGAAATAGCCATCATCAATTTGACTTACAATGGGAAAAAGAATAACATCTTTTAATTTTCTATGTATAATAAATAGGCACTAAAATTTTAATTCATATTCTATGCACAGTTTTATTGCATATTTAATGGAAAACAATTTTATTTCAAATTTTAATTATTAGAACTTAATTTCAGATAAGTTTTATTTACAATAAAATTACCTTATATGTATATATATATATGTATATACAATTATACTGGATTGAATAATTCAAGATAAAGCAGCCAGTCATCGAATATAAATCTCGGTAACATCAAGATAAATTGCTTGTTTGGTGTGATATTTTTTTAGTTGGTTAAATTTTGGTTCTAAAATTTGCATTTTTACCATTTTGGATAAATAGGATTTTACCAATTTTATTTATTGCTCATTTTAATGCTATGACTGACACATTTCCTTTATTTATTTTGTGTGTGTGTGTGTGATTTAAATTTTCTTTGGTGGGGTAAATTTTGTAATTACTAGTGTTAATTGCTGCTCATCGATGATTACTTTTGATTAAATTTCTTCATTATGACTTCTTCTGCAGGTTTCATTTTTTATTGGGAAAAAAAAGTATTAACTACAGTACTATCAGTCATATACAATGGAAATGTAAACACTCTGTTTAAAGGTCAGAAATAGACGAATCAATTATTCGTTAGGGGTACTAGTCGAACATGGCATGATACTTTGTGAAAAGAAAAAAAATTCCACAATAACTATTAGTTTTTCTTTTGATGTTTAATTTTTTTTAATTGTCTAGTTTTTATTTTAAATTTTAATTATTGGAAATTAAAATTATTTTTATTGTAACTAAAGCTCATCTGAAATTACATTTCTCCACTATTATACCACTGTGAAGTTTAATTTGGCTTGCAAATTTTCCATAGCATAGCTGGTTCTAGAATATACAATTTTTGATAGTTGCTTATTACAATCCCAAGATAAATCGCCAATTTATAGTATTCACTAAACGGCTGTCGGCTCTAATCGTTATTACTTGTAATCCATCTGTCATGAAAACTCCTGACGACCGTTTTAAGTGGCTTCGAGACGGGTGTACGAGAGCTAGCATGTCAGCCTCACGAACCGATTATAAAACGGTTTCTCAGTGTGGACAGAATCCTGGAAGTGAGTCATCTACTCGGTTCCGCTCCAACCGAAGTCGATTTTTTAGGTGCATCAAATGGATTCTCGCGGACCTCATTTACGACCTGCTGTCACTCGCAGCGAAGAGGAGGGAGGGAATCTGCTAATTTACAGAAAAATCGAAACAGTAGTATCACTTGCGTGCCGTATTATAGAAAATCCGACTGTCGATGCGACTCATTCCATAACAAATTCCATCGAGTCAGCTCGCTTTTCAGGCTGCTACAGGAATCCCCCGTGTATTTGCACTCTTAACTTGGGTATACCACTGGGTTATGAGTGGATAAGCTATCTATCATGGAATATTAATTCTGCAGATGATAGCATAGTTCTGGAATTGCAGAATGTTTCTCAATGCAAATATTTCGTTGCTTCGAAAACTGATTTACTAAGTCTGGAATTAATAAAAGGGGAGAAGAAATTGATGGAGAATTTTTCGGAACTCAAGCCCATGTTTTGAACTTTTTTTACAAAATCAGAGATCAAATTCTTAAAGAGAATGCATAATATTATGTCGATATTTTCTATAAAATTATTTCTATACTATTGATATTTCTTTAATATTTCTTTTATTTGCCGCACGAAACCTATTAGAAGTCAATTCTTCCCCTTGTTTACTTTTTCGCTCCTTTATCTTCCTTCTATCTCTGGAGCTCTTATCTCTGTCGTATTAAATCCATCATCGTCATGTGATTTTTTTTTTCTTCGGAACTTTAAACTATCAAACTTTTATGGGTACCAGAATGACTTATGTTTTTATGTAGACATCTTTCTTTTCTTAGAAATTGCATTTCAATAAAAAAAAATATATTTTTATTCCTTTGTTTTTCACTACATATAATTCCTTGATAAAGGATTTTCTCAAGGTTGTGGCAAAAATTCTCATGTTAAAGTATTCAGGAAGTTGTAGATTTATTAGTACATGAAAAAAAAAAAAAAAAAATGTTAAAAAAAACGAGTTTGAAATATCATGCATCTCTGCACTTTCACTTCATTAAAAGTGTCTTCCAGGTTTTTTTTTTTATTATCATTATTATGTTTAGGGAGGGATAGCAATTTTTTTTTCTTTTGTAGTAGTCTGACAGATTTTGGAAATAGAATAGATTAGGGGTTGTTGGAATTTGGCGTAAAAAAAAATTTCGCCAAAGTGCGCCAAGTACCGGTTTGCTATTGGAAGTGAAGAGAATTGCAAGAATCCCTGGTTATCACATTTGGCGGCTTATCTTCCAGTTGGAGCTACAAAAATTCTAACGGCCTCTATTTTACGATTTGGTCAAAAACCGGATTTTAAATGAATCTCCAAATAACATTACTGCCAGATTCATTTAAGTTCAAATATTCCCATGGAGACTTCTTTTTAAAGATTCTGAATTAGTTAAACTCCTGACGATGGATTTAATTGCCTTCATAATGGGAGAGTGAATATGTCTACTTAACTGTAATCAAGAAATTCTTTTAGGAAGTTCACTTTCAAATTTAATCGATTTTCATCTTACATACACCTTTAAATATCAAATCAGCTAATAAGTGTATCGAAAAAATTATACTTATTTTTTCAATTGCTTCTATTAGCTCACACTCTCCCTATATATATATATCTTGTTCAAATTTCCAATCGTTAATAAAATTATTTTTAATTCATCCACTCAAGTTCAAACACATTTTTTTTTTTACCTTGTAGTGGATGACACTGGATGTTAATACAGTTTTTTCAAATATTAATTCAGTAATTAAATTTAGTTTTTTTTTTAAATTTAAGTTGCATGTATCTACCAATAGATGGCGCCAGATAAACATAAAAAAATGACTGAAAATTATTTATAAAAGACTTTCAGCAATATAGTGAAAAAAAGTAGGAATTGACTTAATTTTTTTTTTCTATATTTCTATATTACTTAAACTACTATTTTTTGATTAATTAATGGTACATTCGAAAGATAAAATTTTTACTTTCTCGGTGACCTTAATAGTGTCGAACTATTTGAATAGAAAACTTAATTTAAACTTTGAAATGAATTTCTTTAGTCAGATAACAAATGTAAGCATTTCGAGCAGCTGTTACCATGACAACACATACTTGCATAAATGTGTGGCTGTGTGACATCATTGCCTGTTGTGAAATATAAAATACATTAAAATTAATATGTTAAGACATTTCATAAAATATCTCGGTGGTTACAATAGATTTCCATTTAAATTGTTCATTGTTCTCATAAATTTTACATTTAATAAATTTACTGTGAGAAATGGTCAAAATAATAAAATTATTAACAATTTTTAATTGATATTAATAAAAATAAAAAATTCATCAAGTTAATAAAATTAAAACATTCATTAATTTAATAAAAATAAATTAATTAATTTAATCTAAATTATAATAAAAATTGTCAGTGTTACAAAGTACTGAACTCATTTGATTAATGCTTTATTACATTGGAGTCTCATGGCCTGCAAATTTTTGGCACGTTCTTTTTCATAATTTTTTTCTTTTGTAAATGCATGTTCTGAAAATATTTTTGACCAATCAAATGCTTTTCATGAAATTTTCTCTTTGACCTGCCATCTTGATCTGAACCATAGAGTAGTAATAAAATAGAGAATACTCTTTTCCTAAAGAAGCAGAATTTTGAAGCCAACATCTCGTCTTTTTTTCAATTCCTTCTATTAGCTCACACTCTCCCTATATATATCTTGTTCAAATTTTCAGTCGTTAATAAAATACTTTTTATTCATCCACACGAGTTTTTTTTTTTTTTTTTTTTTTTGAACTTGAAGTGAATGACACTTGAAAGTTTTTTCCAATATTAATTCATTAATAAAATTTAATTAATTTTAATTTTTTTTTACATTTAAGTTGCATATATCTACCAATAGATGGCGCCAGTTAAACTTTAAAAAAATGAATGAAAATTATTTATAAAGGACTTTCTGCAATAGAGTAAAAAAAAAGTAGGAAATGACTTAAAATTTTTTTTTTTATATATTACTTGTTTATACTAGATTTGGCTCCACATCGCACTTGGCTCCTTTTCCCTCATGTGTTTGTACAAAAGGATTATAAAAATAATTGTCTTTTATCACTTATAGATTAATGCAAATATATATTAATAAAACGTAAGCATTTTATCTCATCACAAACATTAAGAAACAGTAAGATACACTTGATAAATTATGCAAATATGTAATAATTAACATAATATACATAATTCCTTTAAAGTGTGCAAAGTATCAAAAACAGTTTTATTTGTTGACCACAAAGGAACGACAAATATTTAAGAACATTAAATTTACATTGATTTAATTTTTTTAAAAATGAAGCATTTGTTTTAAAAATCGTTGCAGATTTGGACTTTATTTTCCCCTTCTCGCCAGTAATATAGATAGTCTCCAAAACATTCGCCAAGCTACTACTGCTTATATTAAGCTTCAAATCCCTTAAATATAGGCCTAATAGCATTATTAAATTGGTTTAAATGACTATTTTATTGACATTATAGCTATTCATCAAAATCAAAATTATCATTGTAACATGCTACATAATAATACAGGCTGCGATATAAACCAAAAATGAATTATATATACCGATTAAAATTAACTTTTAAAACATTCGATATTCATTCAATATAATAAATAAATTCCCACATATCTGTGAAAAGAATAAAGTCGTTCTTCACAGATTTCTTGGCAGACGCAGAGTCATATTTAACCATTTGCCTGTACATTGAAAGAGAAGAATCCCATAGAAGTCAATTGGAGAATAACCAGTATAACTTGAGGTATACACCCATAACGTAACGAGCATCTTGACTTCAAACCGATAACACTTATGAGAGCTTTACTTAATTTGCACTTTGATCTGGGTTTGTTGGTATTGCTTCTGAGAGGTATTGCTGGTCTCGGTCCCTACATATGCCCTAGAATGTCATTAGGTTATAGAAGCAAAGATTATTTCGCATGCAAGAGGCACGCTAATATTAGATGTTCTCCTTCACCATGTCTGGCTAGCGCTCTCGCCACAGAAGGCTTCAGGCTCGAAACCTGGAGGCTGGAATGGATGTTTATTGGTGGTTCGGAATCCACATTAAGCTGTAGGTCCCGGTCTATTTAGCCTAAAGTGTGCACAAGATGACCGTAGAGCGACTAACCAAACCTTCACCATACAGAGCATCAATCAGATAGTTGACCGCGGATGTATTTTTTTCCCCTTTTAAAAATAACTAGAGGCTAGACAACGCTACAAAAAAAGGAGAAAAAATTATGCACTTTTTTTTACTATTACACTTTATTAATATATTACGTATTAGAAGTAAATTTTGCTTGGCCGTTTTGTAAACTCGTTATTTATTTTTTGTACTTTATAACATTGTTAGATGGGCATTAGTATAATTTTAGATGTATTCATTTTGTGATAGCAAGATTTGCCTAGTCATAGTTTTCAACAATTCATGGCTGTACTAATTTACAGGAATTATCGAGAATTACTTGTGTTTTATATCTTTACACTTTCTGGAAACTTCCTGCTTGAAATGTCACAATTCTCTTATAACAGAAGATTAAACTTAATTTTAAAATTGTTGATCTAGTATCTTATCTTTTCTTTTGGCAGATAACTTTCTTTTATCGAAGCTTGTCAACTGGTAGAAAAATAATAAGCTTTTTCTTTTCTGAAGTGATAAAAAATTCTGATAGTGAAATACTTTATGCTGAATCACGAAAACAATTGTTACAATGGCGATTAAAGGAGAAAATATTTTAAGCTGTAACACATTGGTATTAAACAGGCTGGTTTGTTTCAACACGATTTTAAATATTTTTATTTATATTTTTAATGGTTAAAATAACAGACAAAAAAAAAAAGAATTAAAATTAAATAGTTTGGTTCACCCGTGCGCTAGTACACTATAAACAGTAAAAATATCTTGCTGTATTAACAGAAGAAGGTATACCATTGGCTGTGACACATGTTTTCTATCAGTAAGAGGCATCTGATTGGATCACAGGAAGGACTTCTATCCCAATATCCACTGATGAAATGTCATAGTTTAGTGCTATGTCAAGTTAACAGTTTGTTATGAAGCTTATTTTCGAATTTATCGTCCATTTTCTTGTAATACGGTAGAAATAACACAGAGAGAGGCATTTCGGGAAACTCGTCGTTTACTGTTTTTGTTAATTTTATAAATTATATACGATTTTTGGATGAAAGATCTAAGCTAAATTAAATACAATGTTCTTTTATTTCAGTTATATGCACCGTGTCCAAAAAGTAAGACCAATTTTCAATTCCCGGTGTTTATGGAATTTCAATTTTTTTTCTCTTTTAGGTTGCTGGCACTGTCCTTGAAATCTGTGTGAAATTTGACATCAAAATATTCATTAGTGTTTGAGTTACGCTTGGCTTTGTGAGACGCAAAAACTGATTCCGGCGATTTTGTAAATGTTGGAATTAATTGCAGAAACGTATAGAATGTTGCAGAACGCATTCGATGAGCATTCCTATATCGGAAAGAAATGTTTACAAGTGGTATAAACAGTTCAAAGAAGACGGAGAACACGTTGAAGAGGAAGAGCCCTCTGGTCGACCATCAACCGACGAAGCTCACGTCCAAAAAATTAAAGATTTGGTGCTTACAAACCGTCGATTTACAATTAGAGACCTTGCTGATGATGTTGGAATTTCAAAAAGATCGATCAATTCCATTTTGGGCCTCAAACGCGTCAAATCTCGATTGGTACCGAAAACATTGAATGCGCCAGCTCACACTGCATTGATTCTGCGTGACTTTTTCACCAAAAATGAAACCCATATCATTCCATAACACCGTATTCACACCATGCGACTTCTGGCTATTCCCTAAACTCAAAAGACCACTCCGGGGACACCGTTTTGAGTCGATTGAAGAGATTCAACGGGAATCGCCGCGCGCTTTGATGGCCATCCCTGCTGATGAACCTGCTTTTATCATGCATTGAGGATTGGAAAAAAACTTGGCATAAGTGCATTGTATCCGGAGGGGATTACTTTGAAGGCGATTAAATAAATTTGGAAGAATAAATAAAGAGTTTTTGAAAAAAAATGAAAAAAAAAATCTTACTTTTTGGACACAGTAGTGTATATATATATATATATATATTTATTTATTTATTTAAAACATCTAAAAGTCTGAATCTTAAAGAATCACAAATGTGATTTAAATGATCATCACGAAATCTTACAAATTTAAATATGAAGAAAGAAAATTATTATTATGAGTGAAAAAAAAAATTTGAAATAAAATAATATGAAGATATAAGTATGATGATATGAAGAAAAATTCTTTCTTATGTATAAAACTTAAATTGTGCAGCAGCAAATTTTCAGTATTTTGCATACTTTCAGAAAAACAAAGAACAAAATGAATATCATGTTATTTAAGTGTGCTGAGGAAAATTGATACCGTGACTCTATTAGATAAAATTTAAAATTAACTTGATACAAAGTTTTAAAAACGGAAAAATTTACTGGAAATGCAAGTTGTTTTGATACTTTCGCAAAAATTGTGTAAGATTAGTATCCTTGTTCGGAGGACATAAAATTTGCCTACAGAGCCATTCCTCTACGATGCGTAGTTTTCGGAAAAAGTCACATTCAGCAGAATGTGGCTGAACAAAAACTTTATTGGATTCGCTTGAAATTGCAGAACGGATGAGAAGTAAAAACATTAAAGGAAATAAAGATAAAAATAAAAATTGTGCTCCTAGGCTTGGGGAAACAGTTCAAAGAGAGATGGCCAATAAGCGCGTGCTGTTGTTGTTGTCGTATCCCTCATGAGAGGAAGGGTGCAGCTTCTGTTCTGATGGAGCACCCGCACGTAGAAGTCTGACTTCTGCTCCGTAACGCTCTTACGGTCATAGGAGACAGGGACCTACGGCTTAAAGTGGATCCCGAACCACTACAAACATCCATGGCACCGCCGGGACTCAAAACCGAAACCTGTGGCACCGAGAGCTAGACACTCGGCCATTCTGGCTCAATAAGCATTTGAACTTGTGTTTGCATTTGAACAGCTACTTGCATTTGAACAGCTTTAGTGCACTCGAGTTCCTTGAAATTATCGATAATTTTTGCACAGTGATAATGTATCCCGTTTGTGAATAATGTACAATTTACTATCAGTAAATGTAATGGCAATGTATTATAAACTATAATAGATTATACTTTTTGCTATCCGCCACACTGACATGCCGACGCCAATGTCATGCACAGGATAATGCCATGTGTGGACATCTGAACTAATTGGTTTATTGAATAGCTGTTGCTACAAAATGAGACTTAGCTCTTCGTCAGCATGCTGCCTTCATTTTTATGGGTATAAGATTGTTGGATGGTATAGAGTTTGTCACTATACTATGCATGCCTCGATATGTACGCTATCATTTTGACCACCTTCCTATATAAATATCATGTCATACACAATTATTGCTGCTTCTGTTTCTATCAAAGCTCATCTTCCGTGCAACGCATGTACTTTTTTTTTCGCATTTTACATGAAATCCATCCATCAAAGAAGTATGGTTCATTGGGCAACTGTTATGTAGAATATGCGGCATTTTCCGAACGTCCTTTATAAACGTACGAATACTTTACTTCGGTATTTAAGAGAGTGACAGGCTAGAAATTTTAGATATAAAATGATACAAAAATTTAGATTTGATATTACAGTAAATAAGTAAAAATTAAGAAATTAATCCTGATGCATTATTGATTCCTTTGTCGATTGTAAAAGGCTTGAAGAAAGTGCAAAAATAATAGGAGACGGAGGATCCATGTGAATCACTAAAGTATAAATTGGTTTGAGAATGACCGATGGGTGAAAAAAGTGAAATCTGTGTATGTAAGTATGTACTAGAATTAAATGTATGCACTAGCGTTTAAGTGATTTTAATTCTTTAAGATTTTGTAAAATTGCTGAATGAATTTTCAGTATTGTAGTCACGTAGAAATGCAATAATCAACTTAACCAAAATTTTTAACAAATGCATTAAACTCTATCACTTCCCAGCATCTGGAAGGCAACCTGGTTATTCAAGTCGAATCACTCTTCACACAACTAAATGGAAAATATCACTCCTCCAACGCAATTACTAGACGGAATCACAACTTACAGCCTCGCTAACAAGCAAATAATAATAATAGTGAGTTTTTGCATACCGTACGTTAGTTACCGTAAGACGTCCGTTAGCTTTTTCTCCCTAGCGAGCATGCTCAGTTTCCTATGAGCATGCGCGCTAGGGAGAAAAAGCTAACGGACGTCCTACGGTAACTAACGTACGGTATGCAAAAACTCTCTAATAACAATTAACTGGTCCAAGAACATTCAACTCAAGCCTCTCAAGAATCAAGTATAGCATTATCCGGCTAATACTCTCCCGTTTCTTGAGATAATATGAAAACTCAAGTTCAAGCGAAAACGACATTACATTAGCATTACACTGGCATTGCATCAGCATTAAGCAAAAATTTAAGAAATACGAAGCACAAAAGTCTGCTCGTCGTTTACGGTTTGGCCTTGTTCATGTGAAGAAAGACAATTAACCATAATCTTTGGCTAAGAAACATCAATCATTAATAATAAGCAACATTAGTCATAATGTTACTTAAATGATATATAAAACACACGACTACTTAAGAATGCATTTAATAATGGCCCAATGGATGTAAATTAGTTATGCTTGGATATAAATTAATAATGTACTAGTATAGTTAAAAAATTATTGTTTGCATTTTACAACGATCGTAACGTTTAATATTTAGCAAAAAAAAAAAAAAAAAAAATGTAATTCAAACATTATATTTATTCAGCTTTTATTGTTATTAGCTACTTGTATCATAATATTTGGAAGAATAATAAATAAAGAAATAGAATTGAGGATTGATATTGTAATAGAAATAATAAAATGCACGAATTTCAATCTTACAGCATAAATTATTGCAACATAAATGACATTAAAATATAAATTTCATAATAATTACGATCGAATTGCTCAAATGTTGAATACCATAACACAATAACCAGTTTTATTAGAATAGCAATTCTTTCGTTTACTATGTTAAAAGCAAAATTTCTGAAAACGAAATCCATTTGTTTGATCATAGATATGCCGTATCTTTTGGTGCATCTGGGTAAAAAAAATTCTACTGCACGTGCATGGTAAATAAACTGTTTAACCATTTTTGTAGTGGCATTGCCCGTTTTCTTGCGATCGCAATTCAAAACAAGTAATACATAAAAAAAATTTTTAATTAATTTTTTTAAAAGTAATATAAAATAAAGTCAATTCCTACTTTTTTTTCACTATATTTCAGTAAGTCCATTATAAATAATTTTCATTCATTTTCTAAGTTTATCTGGCGCCCTCTATTGGTAGATATATGCAACTTAAATCTAAAAAAAAACTAAAAATAATTAATTTAATTTAATTACTGAATTAATATTTGAAAAAACTGTATTAACATCAAATGTCATCCACTACAAGTTCAAAAAAAAATGTATTTGAACTTGAGTGGATGAATAAAAAGTATTATATTACTGACTGAAAATTTGAACACGATATATATAGGGTGAGTGTGAGCTAATAGAAGGAATTGAAAAAACATATCTAAAATTTAAAACATGCATTATGGAGTACGTGCCGAATAACACGTTGAACAGAAAAAGCGATGATTTTTCCAAGTGAGAATTTCAGATAAATGAAAAATTAACAAAAAAATTACAACAGAACTTCCTAATAAACATTAACTCTACTCATAGTGAATTTTAAAATTACTAATTATTAGATACTACTTATTTAAAAATTATCATAAAGAAATTTTCGATTTTAAATTGAACGATAATTAAAATCTTGATTCTTCTGAATAATCCTAATTTCTGTTTCTTTGTTATTTAAAAATTTAAATCAAAATGGAATGTCCTCATATCATCAAAATCACATTTCAAAATTGTTGTTGTGTCTAATCCTCATTGTCCTGTAGTGTGGGACGGACATGCCATGAGTATTATTTCAAAATTATATATTTCTTAAAAACCTATAGGTGAAATTTTTAATTAAACACGAAAAACTACCGAAAAATTCGACAAAAATTTCTTTATTAAAAATATATTATTAGAAGCATTGGAAAATGTAGAAATTTTTATAAAGTGTAAACATTTTTATGTATGTGTTTACTAGAATTTATAAAAAGGTTTTATTTACTTATAATTTTATTTATTTTTGTTTTTTTCTTCTTTTGATAGTTATTTTAAGTTAAAAATTTACACTTATAATTACTGATAATTAAAAAAATATATTTATGTGTTTACTAGAGCTAGTTTTTATTTACTCATAAATTAAGTTTATATTTCTTTACATAAAAATGCAAATAAAAATAGTCATTCTTGTACTATATACATAAAAAAGACAACTTCTCTTTGTAGAAAAAATGCTTATTAATAATTTCTGATTTTCCTAAAGATTAAAATTATTTACTTTTCATAATTTACATAATTTACTTTCCATCAGCCAATTTTATTAATTCAAGAGTAGATTAGTTAAATAATAAATAATTTTTTTCTTTTACTTGATTACAATCTAAAAAAGCTATTAAAAATTGTTTGTAAAAAAAAAAAAAAAAAAGAAATCAAATGCGTCGATTTTTCCTTTAGCAATGAAAGGTTGGCAAATCTGTACAATTACTTAGATGGAAAGTTTTCAATCTTAATTTATTTAGTACCTCCTAAAACTATTAACCTTGAAAAACAAGATTAATCTTTCTGTTTTGCAATAAATAGCTCGACAATTTACATCCTTAAACTGCGTCTTCAATGTTTTGTTTTTATGATTAAAATTGAATTCATGGTCTTTCAAAATTATTTTGAACAAAATAAGAGGATAAATATCTGTTACACAAGCTTTGACTTCGACTTTCTGTAATACGTTGTTTCTTTTTTCAATTCCTTCTATTAGCTCACACTCTCCCTAGATATATCTTGTTCAAATTTTCAATCGTTCATAAAATACTTTGTATTCATCCACTCAAATACATTTTTTTTAACTTGTGGTGGTAGACACTTGATGTTTAATACAGTTTTTTCAAATATTAATTCAGTAATTAAATTTAATTAATTAATTTTAGTTTTATTTTAGATTTAAGTTGCATATATCTACCAATAGATGGCGCCAGATAAACTTAAAAAATGAATGAAAATTATTTATAAAGGACTTTCTGCAATATAGTGAAAAAAAAGTAGGAATTGACTTTAAAAAAAATTTTTTTATGTTACTTGGTTTCAATTCCTTCTATTAGCTCACACTCTCCCAACATATATTTTGTTCAAATTTTCAATCGTTCATAAAACCCTTTTTAATCATCCACTCAACTTCGAATACATTTTTTTTGAACTTGTAATGGATGACACTGGATGTTAATACAGTTTGTTTCAAATATTAATTCATTCATTAAATTTAATTAATTAATTTTAGTTTTATTTTAGATTTAAGTTGCATGTGGATGCAGATGGCGCTAGATAAACTTAAAAAAATGAATGAAAATTATTTATGAAGGACTTTCTGCAATATCGTGAAAAAAAAGTAGGATTTGACTTTAACTTTTTTTTTTTTTATATTACTTGTTGAATATTAACTCTCATTCCCATTGCTACAAAATAACAACATATGGTTTAATTTTTCTATATCAGTGCATATTAAAACCTATTTATTATTGAACTTATTTGCCAAACTGATTAATAGGGGGAAAAAAAGTGAAAAATTGATAATTCGTATTCACTGTTTTTAAAACACTATGAAAAATATAAATTTCAATAAATATTAAAAATATTAAAAAAATTAAAACAAAATAAATTGTTAATTATCATCTTCAATCTACTAAAAAAAATTTCACAGAAAATAAAATGCATTATTATAAATTATTATAAAAGGCTTTTATAAAAAAAGACTGATCGTTAAAGATTTCACTATTATAATAATTTAAAATTATAGCTCGCAGGTTGGGCAACTAGATTGTAACTGGGTGTGATTGTGTTGAGATACTTGAGGCACAAGTTGGAGAACTCACAGCTTTATTTACGCACGCATACAATTAGAGGCGTACGATATTTAACACATTTAAAGACATGTAATTATAGATTCGGGGAAGGATTCCACTTCTAAGCCGAAAGCCCGATATGCAGGTACGTAGTAATAAAATAGTACGTAATGTAAATATACTTCCTCACGGGGTGAGAGTCTGTAGGCCAACTGGCCATTTGTTCTAAACACCAAGGGGGAAATGCTCTTGCCAGTGCGTAGGAGGTAGCCTGATTACACAATTATAATACCTTCTTTTTATATCTTGATATTTGGAGATAAAAAAAAAGCGGCACATTTAAAAATAATCTAAAGTAATTACAAATTTTAACATTGTTGTAATTCGTAATTATTAAATGGAATATATTTGACATCCTTTTTTTCATGATTAATAAATCTATTTTTACTATAATTTTATTAGACAAATTGACTATTTACTTTGTAATTGTAGTTTGAAGAATGTTTATAGAAATGTATTGATAGAACTTTAAACACAAAATTACTTACAAACCTTCTTGCTAATTCTGACATGCCCCTCTACACAGGGTCCATCCATATAAAGAAATAACTTTAAGTGATTCGTTTAATAAAAATGTTTACACGCAGGACAATTCTTTGAAGTTCATTCATGGGGATACTGGGATATACTTGATATCCTTTCTTTTTCATGATACATAACAGATTTTTATGATTAATCCATCTATTCTTTACATCATCAGTGGCGCAACAGCCCCATGGTGGCCAACACCGTTTGCCGACTGGCAGATTTCTAGACAGGAGACATATATATATATATTCTTTTTACGAGGTGGGGGTTGTCAACCCGACGCCCAACTTTCTAGTCATATTAGACCGGGACCTACGGTTTAAAGTGGACTCCGAACCACTACAAATATCCAAGGCACCGCGCAGTGATTTGATCTAGAAACCTGTGGCACCGAGTGCTAGTCACTCGGCCCTTTATTCTTTACTTTTTTATTAGCCAAATTGTCTATTTACCTTGTAATTGTAGTTTGAAGAATGTCTGTAGAAATATATTACTAGTTCTTTAAGAACCAAATAACCTATAAACTTGCTTGCTTACTTATAAAGAAGAAAATATGAAATTGAATGAAAAATAGATGGTAATGAAATAACCATCCCTGCATGACAAAATTGCTATTTGGCATTTTATATTGAAGTATTAAATGTTAAACATGACAAATTTGGATGATTATTTTCATTTAAATTAACAGTTAGCAAAAATCATGTCATCCATCCTCATTTAAAATAGAATGATCATCCAAAACACTTTACGCCAAAATGATATTTTTTGTTCAATTATATTATGAGCAAATATATAGCAGTATAAAAATACTTTTTTGTTGAGTCATATAAGAAGCAGTTATAAATAATAGTGTCGTAACCAAGTGGCAGCTATCCTTATATTGGCAGTTATGTGGTTTTGGATTAAAAAAAAAAAAAAAATCATTTCTAAATTTTGTTTACTAAATTAGGAATTACAAAGATTATTAATTAAAATACCAAAACATTTCTTAATTGTTTCAAATAAGTTTTGCATCTTTGTTTATTTAATAATACAGATTAAAAAGTATCACTTGGAAACTTCAGCTATCTGAATGTTTACATTGCCAAGTTCATTTTAAGTAGTAAGGCTTTTCTTCCTTCTTGGCTTCTTTCTTTCCAGGCTTGAGTGTCAAAGGTCGAACAGTAAAAAAGAGATGTAGTTGTACGTTAATGCTATCAAGTAGCTAGAGCATGACCTCAGACACAACTCAAAGATGGGCCTTGAAGATTTACGCTTTGATTACTCAGGAATTGAGTTACTCATCTTGAAGTATAATTCAACATCTATACGTAGCTTAAAAGAACAATTTTTCTGTAACAGTTTTCGAACGTGAATTTTATCTGCCTTTTACAATTTTTTTGTTTTGTTACATAACTTTGACGAATATTGTTATTATTTTAAGATTATAGTTATTTTAAGTGTAAAATTATTTTTAAATTACTTAAGTACAAAAAAATGATGGAGCTGAAAGGACATCACGTCAGATTTCCAGACAGGCTCTAAATTGTGCCAATATTTATTATTTATTTCGAAGCATTGTTAAGCATTAACCATGGCAACTTATTGTACTTATTTTTAGACGATTATATTCACTTACAGGCGAGAATATTTTTAACCACCAGACAGAAATCTTGTCCTTCATCTTCGATCACAGTGATATAATTCTAAGAATTATACAGCATTGAAAAAAAATATCATGTTTAATTTAAACCATTTATTTTTTTTCCCTCTTAAAACAGGACATATACTAACTTAAGGCAATAGTTTGTGTTTTCAAATGAAGGACAGCATACTTCTTCATAACATTTATTTATTATTGAAAAAAAAGCAAGAATGAACACGTGAAATTCATTAATTTATGTGGTCATATATTTTTCTGAAGAACATATTTACTTAAGTATACTTGGTGTTAATTTCAGATAAGAATGAAATTCTTGACAAGATTTCTTAAAATTTACTTTGTCGATTAAGTTATTACATTAAGAACTGCGAGCTGCAAATATTTTTTTCACACGTCTACAACTAATTCATAAGAGGAAAAAAAAAACCCACTTTTCTACGGGAGTATAAACGTCGAAATAAATATAGTGTTGTAAAATATATTTATTAATTATATGCAAGTTCATTTGATTATAATTATCTCTGTGAAAGTCTTTGACGACTTTATAATCCCAACGACATATTCCAATAATTATAATCCCAACGACTTTCGTTTAAATTATCAGAGTTCTTTCTTTTTACTACGTAACGTTAAAAGTTAGTGAACACTCATTAAATATTTCTTTATTTTGGTAATAATTAACAAATCCCTCTTCAGTCAATACATCCATTACACTTTAACCTACTTTCCACATAAGTATTTTGATTAAATTCTCCCATTCAAATATTGTTGGTTCATCAAACAACAAAGTTTGCTTCAAATATTCTTTTATTCATTTATAAGATTTCACAGCTGCAGTTTTCATGTATTATTTGTTAACACAACTGTAGTCACTTATTTTGCAATTTTGATGTTTCTGAGCGATTTACGTACAGTTACGTACAGTAGCTCCTTAAACTCTTGATTATTACGAATTAAACTAGAACTAAACTATTAGAACTTGACTATTACGAATTAAACTAGAACTAGATTATTATTATAACTTGATTATTACGAATTAAACTAGAACTAGATTGTTATAACTTAATTATTAAGAATTAAACTAGAACTAGATTATTAGAACTTGATTATTATGAATTAACTCTTGAATTAAACTAGAATTTCAATGAAATAATTAGTCTATCCATTAATAAAGATTAATATTTCAGAATGAAAAGTTTTTAATAATATATATTACTTATTCTTAACAAAATTACGTTAAATATTTTAAGAACAATGTAAAAAAGTTTTTTTTGGAAAAATTAATAATCAGAAAATAACAAAAACATTACCCTACAAAAGTCTTCGTTCACTTAGTAAATCCTCTACACGTAACAGTGTAGCATTGTGGTCAATTAATCCTTAGTGGGATATCCTGTACCATCAACGTCGGTTTTTAAATGTCTGGCCATAGAATTCCTTAATTCTTTTTGTAATTTTTGCATTATTGTCCCTCCAATCTTTGATCATTATTGTTTTTAGTTTAGTTATTTTTATTCTTTAATTTTTTGTTAAAAATTTCTTTATCAATATTCTTCCATCCTTCAAACATTACAGTTTTTAGTTTTTTTTTCGCTTTAAAGTCATATCTTCTATCTCTAACCTTCCATTTTCTCCAAATATGCTGTAATGGGTTTAAATCCGGCGACTGAGGTGGTATTTTCAGAATTTATGAGTAATTAAAGAGGCACCAAAAGAGTCGTGGGCTTTGGATCATTATTTTGATGAAAAATAAAGTTGCTTCCAATATTCAAATTTTGGATTGATAATTTTAAGCTATTTTTTTAAATAAGAGCATGATTCAAAATGCCATCATTATGTACCACATTACCCAGTCCTGATGCTGACATGCATCTCCACTCAAGGACCATACACTGCTATACTTTATTGTTTCAACTAAATTCTTGGGATCCTCAATTGTTCTTCCACATAAAATTATACGTCCACTGAAATAAAAATCTTAAATTTGCTTACATCTGCAAATAAGACATGATTCCAAATACATTTCGGATTTATTTATCATTGATAAAAAAAACCAATCTAAGATTTCTATTTTTTGCAATTAACAAAAAATGTTCTACATCAGAAATGCCAAATGTAATCCAGTTGATAAGAACATTTCTAGAACAGTTTCAGGTGAAAGTGAAAAAGAAAAATTTTCAGTAATTCTGTAAAAGTTCTTAAACGTCAATTTTTCACAAATTTTTAACTATAAATTTATGATCACTTCTAGTCAACTTTGCCCGTCGACCATTTCTTACCTTATTTTCGCTCCAATTTTCTTCTTTATAGCGTTTTATTGCTTACTGTAGAGTATAATGAAATATATTTATCAACTTAGCGATATTCCGAAGTTGTTGTCCGCTAATAAGATGGAAAACAATCAATTTTAAAATACTGTTTGTTCTTTTCTTACAGTTACGAGCCATTTTCGAATAGTGAATATAATATAACGAAGTAAGCAAGTAAAAATTAAAGTCAAACGATTTTTTAAATGTCACCAAAATACAAAAATAAAAAAAAGCTTTAGATTATAATTTTTATTGATAAATTTATTCAGAAATGTTTATTTATTTTTATTTTTATTTTGTTATTTTATTTATTTTAAAAAGAAATTGAATCTACATTTTTTATAAAGTAGTTCAGTTTTGTTCAGAATTACATGTAGATGATATAAAAAATATATTAGTCTTTATATTTGAATTCATTTCTAAGCTACAGAGCTTTTTCTACAGATTTTTTAAGTGAACGATCACTTTTAGGAGCAACTGAATGTGAGAGACGTATTGCACCTGTCGGCATGCCTTCATCACTCCGCTACTCGGCATTATTATCATAAGAATGTCAATTTTTAGAGACTTTTTTTTAAAAATTATTATCGGGGGTTGTTCTCTTTCTGAAAACGAGACATTTTGGTGTCCCGAAGTTACGTTGAGGACAAACTACTTAAAAACTAAACCGTCACGTTCAAAATCCGGTGTATGGTCACATTAATCATACTATTCAATCATATTATAATAAATATACAGGAATATTTAAATATTCTTTAATTATAATTTTAAATAGTAAATATATCCTTATAAAAGAATATATTTATATGTAAATATATTCTTGTTATAAAATATTCTATAATTCTAATTTTAAATATTATAACACACGTTTAAATATTATAACTACTTGTTATGTTATATGTATATCTTATATATAAATATATATATCTGCGATATATTTGTATATAAGATATTGTTTTGTATATAAGATGCGTTTTGTATCCAAATTGTAGCTATTCAATGTGTTACTTTTCGAGCTTTAAAAAAATAATTATACTTTTTAAATTATAAATATTATCTCAAACAGAAATTATTAACCAATAAAAGAGTTATTATACTCTTTTTAGGTTATAAATAAATTTTGAAGTACCTTTTCAATGAATTTAGCTATTTTACATTAAAATTTCCTAGTTTTGCACGATAGTTAAATAAACAGATGCATGGCTGGAAACATTCAAAATGTAACATTAGTGTCACTTTAACATGCAAAAGTTCTTTAGTCACTCTTATTGTAGATTTATATGGAGATCCTTGGCCGCGTAGCGACCTCTAGCTCCTTCATTGTTAAATGTTGAAACATAGCGGTGGTCTCATGCCCTTTGAGTTAATAAGAAAAGAGATAATTAAATACCCTTTTTTTTAAAAAAAAGAATTATTTATTTAATAATATTATAAAAGAAAAGTGTCTTTAGTATCAGGTATTTTAGGAATATTCTTTACAATAAAGTTTTTTAACTGCCAAACAACACATATTTATTTCAAACATTAGTACAAATATTTTTTTCTCTACTAAATTTAATAATTTATAATTAATTTCTATTTATACTTCCTAAATAAATTTTTTTTTTCGTTCTTTTCTCTCAGTTAAAAGTTTTCAAAAAGTTAAAAAGTCTCAAGTTTTTTTTAAGAATTAGCCAAAGACAGAATTGGGCGAAACGTTGTAAAATGCATAAGTAAAGATGAAACGGCATTTTTATTTTGAGTTCCGATCGTATTGATAAAAATAATAATAGAATAATGATAATAAATAAAATAAAGAAGAAAAACGAAAAACATTGGATTATTTGATGACATTCTAAAACCGCGCTGAATTTAAAGCAGACAATTTAATCAGCCGAATGATTATATCTTAAAGAAACAATTATATTGTTCACATTATCTCTTTTTTATCTTGCGATACAATTCTATTAAAGTTTATAAAGAAAGATTGTATAAGTAAAAGATCTTCTTATTTTTTATTTTAAAAGATCAATTAAATTGAACAAAAACTTTTTATCTATATTATAATGATTCATTTTCTTTTTTACTTCATTTGGAGTTGAAATTCATTAAACTGGCCCATCAAATCGATGTTGGTGCCAGCATACATATATTTTTTTTAAAAAATTTTTCAAGATTTTATTTCTGAATGTTCTTTAGGAAGAAAAATAATTTTTTTTATCCGTCAGTAGATTATTAGCACGAAGTTCTCAATGTATAAAAAAATTTAATGAAATTAAAAAATTAATTTAATTAATTTATCCAGACTGTGCTAATCAAAGACAATTCCTACTATCACACAAGAATCGCATTTTGATTTTCACCAAGTAGTCTGCCGTTATACATAGGAAAGAATTAGGTACAGATTTTACGAGAATGATCATAACGTTATAATAAGCGTTCATAATATGTTATGATTATAATGTTCTTTGTGTGTTATAAGTTTGAATTTATGTCTCACATTATGAAAGAATGTCTTTCCATAAACGTTCTCTATGTGTTACGTTTACGCTTTATTATCAAACTGCAATCAGTGTTCTTCAATCACAGCCGTAAAAATAATTGAAGACAAACATGAGAAAGCA
>BPLQ01015709.1:1120330-1145816 GCA_021605075.1 Caerostris darwini
CTCCAGTTCAATAAAAAGAGTGTTCATACATTAACTGAAATTCACAAACAGGATTTTTTTTTTTTTTTTTTACATATTAGATTTAGATTATATTTTTACATATTACAGGATCAGATTTGTTAAGGGAACTTGTTTATTACATTGTCAATTTTATTTGAATTTAATTACAATAACATTCATTTTATAATCCAACATTTTCAGACTTAAAAAAAAAAATAAATAAATATTGCACTTTTACCGCTTTTTATTATCAATTTTCATTTTTGAGTGACCAGGCTCATTAAATTAATATTAATTAGCACATTATAATTATGGTTCTTATTGATAAGTAATTATCTATCTTTTAAGGATTGGGAAGAATACGAGGAGAGTAATGCATCGTACCAGTTTTTTTTATTAGTGACTTAACTTTTATTTATTAATTTTTTAATAATTAATCCTAGAAACTAAATCGTGCAGCCACATAAACTTGAAATCACATAGATCGTAATAAAAAAAAATATTATTTCAAAATGCTTTTAATAAGAGCATAGATAAATTATTATTTAAGTTATACAAAGTTATCGGATTTTCATTTTTTCTGAAATTTTCAAAATAAGTTTTTAAATTATGTTTCGTATATTTAGGCTGATGTGGACAAGGCTGTTGCAGCTGCCAAGCATGCATTTAGAAATGGTTCTGAGTGGCGTACCCTGGATGCGTCGGACAGAGGTCGACTCTTGGAGAAGTTTGCTGACTTGATCGAAAGAGATATTGAATATTTGGCTGTGAGTAAAATTGAATTTCGATTCTTTTTTACAGCTTTCATTGTGTAAATTTACAAATGCAAGTATTCTTTTTAATTTTCTTTTTCCAAATTTTTATGTGTAACTTAACTATTTTTAAAGTCGTAATCTTATTATTAATTTACTGAAACATCAGGAGAACAAAGTAAATGATGAGCCTGAATGTCTGAGTGTCTGGCGCTCGGTGCCACAAGTTTCGGGTTCGAGTCCCGGCGAAACCATGGATGTTTGTAGTAGTTCAGAATCCACTTTAAGCCGTAGCTGTAGACTGTAGAGCATCACGACTTCTACTTACGGGAGCTCCATCACAACAGAAGCTGCCCCCTTTCCCTAAAACCATGAGTCCGTACGGGTTCGTGGGCTTGGTCTAGTTGTATACCGAATGGATAAGAAACGACATGTAATTGATAATGAAAAAAAATATTAGTTTAAAACTTAATTTGATACATTATAAATTTTTCAAGCAAGATAATTAAATTACGCACAAAGAAAAATAAGGAATATTAAATCGTAAAAGTTAGAGCCGGATATTCGTGTGGTCTTGAATCAGTGTCGTTTCATGGTTAAACTGAATTATTTCTTTAAATAATGAGACGTTTAGCTGTCATATTTATTAAAATGTGCTAAGACAGCACTGTACAATTGCAACACATAACACCCGAAACAAAATTATATAACGAGTATTTCCAAAATCATCTTGAAAGCCGGTTCGTTTGAGGGTCTTTGTATACCCTCCGTACTGCCTGGCATCTTCACTCGACTCTGCATACTCCCTCTTCTCTTTTTACCTCTCCTATTGTCGGTTCCAAAGTCTAGGGGCAAATAAAAAAAGTCCAAGTCTGCAAACTTTAGACTTGGACTTTGCAAACTTTAAAGTCCAATGTCTAACGTAAGGATCAACCCATCTTTGGAAGGAGACTCTATCAACCTCGAACTCTTCCCCGTTGCCTATAAGTATTTTGTTTCTGGAAAACATGATGGATCCTTACTTAAACTCTTCTAATTCTTTTGAAAAGATAGAAGGGTTGTGTGTTTTATGGTTAAAAGCAGAGTGTTATACTGACAGAACTTGTTGAACTAATCATCAATTAGCCTTTATGCCGTGAAACAGGTGTACCTACATGTCTTTCAATTTACGGAATAAGATGCAAATTGGATCTTTGTACACTTTAAAAGCCTTTTATCGATGCATGCAAAAGAACAGATTTTTAAAATTAATCTTGCACGTAAATTATATTTATTAATTGTGTTTAATAAAACTTTTGATGCAGATTATGCAAACTACGGGTATTGGTATAGTAATATAGAGCTGCAATCTACACTAATATTAGTCATGAAAAAATGTTATTTAAATTTATACGATAGAGGAAGCATTGACCTTTTCGATGAACTTCGAAATCTGTGCCAGGTACAATAAATGCATCCATCTTAAAGCTGTTTCATAGAGCTAGAGGAAATAAAAAGGAGGATGCAAATTTCAAATGTCAACGTGACAAAAGTATTCATTCTAAACTGTGTTCGCCATAACCCCCATTCACCCTAAGAATCACTAAATCTGCTATACATCTGCCAAAATGAAAGCGATGAATGATCTCGTATCAGTTTTAAAATTTATATTATGTGCACTTTAATTTAATATTTCGTTATTACATTGTCATTACAAACATTTAAATTTCAATTTATTCTATCCACTTGTATAATTTTATTTTGTGTTCAAGAATTTATTTATATTTGTTGCATAGCATTTCTAATAAATGGCTTTCTCTACAGAATCTAAATACCTTAGAAAATGGAAAGCCATTCAATGACTCCTTGGGAGATGTGATGTTTGCTGTTAAGACCCTCAGATATTATGCTGGCTGTGCTGATAAAATCCATGGAAAGACAATACCTGCTGGTATGTGCTTTTTTTATTTTTCTTGTGTTTGTTTATTGTGCATTAATTAGATATTAATATTAAAAAAAATAAAATGAATTTCAGATGGAAGTGCTTTTTCATACACTCGAATCGAACCTGTTGGCGTTTGTGGACTTATTATACCAGTGAGTAGAATTAAGCTTTTTTTTTTTTTTTTAAATCTAAAAATTAATACTTAGTTTTACTAAAAATTAAGATGCCACTTTCACGAATAAACTTGCGATTTGTCTTTTATTTGCAATAACACTTTCATAGGTTTTTTCCGTCGATATACCCCATTGTTAAATTCTAAATTCATTTTTAATAATTTTGCTTCAACATAAAATCGTAGTATCTTGTTCCCTTAAATATAATATACGTGTTTTCAATGGGATATTTTTAAATGGTTTATTAAATTTTAGACTATTAAATTTAAGTATGTGACATGTTAAAATTGAGTTGTGCCATTGTTTTATAAGAAATTTTTAATTATTTTAAGTAACATAGAAAAAAAAAGAATTGCTAAACGAGTCGTTTTATCCTGTCCAGTATGATGCTGTATTGACTTGTAAAGAATTATTAGAATAAATGAAATTTTATGACAAACATATCAATCGTCAATAACTAGATAGGATTGAAATAAGTGCTCTTTATTTTGCGAGAAAACGGTAGATAATCTATTCTGTGTAACGTATTTGGATTTTAAATCAATTTGTTTTTTTACCAATTCAGTGGAACTTCCCCTTGTTGCTGGTCAGCAACAAATTTGGTCCAGCCATTGCTGCGGGCAACGTGGTCGTCTTGAAGCCTGCTGAACAGACTCCCTTGTCTGCCATTTACTTGGCGACTCTTGTGAAAGAAGCTGGCTTCCCAGCCGGAGTTGTAAACATCATCCCCGGATACGGACCCACAGCCGGTGGAGCCTTGACTGCTCATCTCGATGTAGACAAAGTATCCTTCACTGGATCCACAGAGGTAATATCGCCACCTTTCGTAAAAATGGGCAATTTATTATGTTCAAATTCTAGTGTATAAACGCTTGATCATGACATTTCATTGATGAGTAATTGCGATTTCCGGTGTTATTAAATGTAACTTTTCAAATAATATTACGATCTTACCAATTCTAATTTATCCCGATAGAATCCTAATATTATAATTTTGATGAATTTAGCAATCAATCTAACTGTGCAAAATATGTTTATCAATCGTTTTTAAACTTAATCCTCGAACAAAGACTTCATTTGACTTGTTTTGGTACCTTCAGCATAACAAATAACACTTGCCACTCCAATAAAAAGTTTATCTCTAAATTCATCCTATACTCAGCCAATTTTTATTCTTCATCTACGAATTTATGGCATGGTTTTACAAATGACTGTTATGGGGCTTAAATAGATTTAACCTCATAAATTAAATATCAATCGGCAAGAAATTATTATTTTTATTCTAATTTTTATGTTGTTTTTAATAACTTTAATTAAAAAAACTGTTGAAAAATATAAAGAGGGAACAAAACGATACTATTCCATGTTTAAAATGGTACATTTGATCAAGTAACTGATGAATATGATTTTTAATTTTTTTATTACTTGACAATAAATGAAATTATAAAATCGAATTTTTATGAATATTAAACGTCTAACAGAATGCAATTGTTTGAATTTTCTATTCTAGAAAATTCGGAGTTTCATTTTATTAATTATTTTGTATTCTTGCCTATGCTAAATAAATTGTCAAAATGCAATCATTGTAACCTAAATTGAATTAATGATTCTACATGAAATTGAGGGCATGAATTCTTGTGATACAGTACGGAGGAAAACATTATACTATAGTTTTATAATTCGTCAATATCTATAAAAAAAAAATCTAATTTGATCGATAGGATTTTGGGTTTCAAAGTGATTGCATTAGTATAATGCCAATTGAATGCTTTTTTTTTTTAATGAAGATGTTGCCAGTGTCTATGTCGAGTCATTGTTTCATTTTCATCTGCTCGGGGGGAAAGACAAAATGGATTTAAATTATCAATTAAAATCTTGCACTTATATAATCTTGCATTACTGCATATTGTACTTGATTAATAGTTGCTTTCACTAGGTAGCCAAGTTATTGATATGCCATAATCTAATATACATAGTTTCAATTTGATAGGCTGATGCAATTTTCTTATACAGTGGATAAAAAAAGTATTGGCAATTGCCTATAAATGATCATATTTGCTAACAAAGTATGTTTACAAAATTTTATTTTAACATAGCGACTACAGAAGGAGAAAAGACAAACAAATATAACGAAATTTTCATTTAAATATTTTTTTAGTCAAAATCTACGAGAAAATCTAAAATTTACATGATAAAAAAAGTATTGGCAAAATTATGAGAGAAAACAAAATCAGTATATGTTTAATACTTTGTATGCATACCTTCTGCATCTATAACGGCTTGTAATCTATTTCTCATAGAGTAAACTAAGGTCTTTGTTGTACTGTTGGGAATTTTTTGCCACTCTTGCAAGAGTACACGTTTGAGGTGGTCTTTACTTGAAATGTTATGTTTCTTGATTTCTAGATCCAGCAGGTGCCATAAATTTTCAATTGGATTGATGTCAGGCGATTGAGGTGGGGTTTTTAATTGGCGAGGAGCATTGTAGAGTAGCCATTCATGGGTGAGATTCTCTGTATGCTTGGGGTCATTGTCTTGTTAAAAAAAGAATGATGTTCCCAAGCCAAGATTTTAGGCACTGATTTTTAAGTTATAGCGCAAAATGTCAATGTATGTACGTGCTGTCATAATATCATCAATAAAATGCAGGTTGCCAATTCCATTAGCTGCCATACAGCCCCAAACTAAGACGCTGCCTCCACCATGTTTTACAGTAGCAGTTAAATGTTGCTTTTCCAATTCAGTATTTGGCCTCCTCCACACATATCGTCGTTCATCACTGCCGAAAATGTTAAACTTTGATTCGTCGGAAAAAATAACTGTGTTCCAAAATTCTTCGGATAAATCAACGTGGGATTTTGCGAAATCTAACCTCTTTCTCCTATTTATTTCCGAGATGAATAGTTTCTTTCTAGCTGCCCTTCCATAATAACTTCTCTCGTGTAAAACATTCCGTACAGTCTGTACGCTGAAAGTCTTTTGCGAAGTGAAAGCAACATCTCTAGCTATCTGGGGTGCGCTTATTTTAGGGTTTTTCTTAACCTTGTTAATAATGACGCGTTCTTCTCTTGTAGAAAATATTCGAGGTTGTCCACTTCTAGTCTTATTTTCCGTTGATCCTGTTTCCTTGAACTTTTTTACAACACTTTTGACAGTAAATAAACTTATATTGAACTGCACTCCTATAGCACGATAAGTTAAACCTTCATTTCTGAGCCTAATAATCGTGTTTTTAACACTAACGTCCAACTCCTTCGATTTCGAAGTCATTTTACTGCAGTAATCGCAAAATAATGCATAGACACTTTTGGAGTAGTTTTGCAGACTTTATACCGGTAGAGTTTCTTATCAGTCGAAACACGGGACTTCAATTTAACAAAATTTGCATAGCAGTTAAAACTTTGTCAATACTTTTTTGACATGCAAATTTACGTTTTTGAAAGAAAAAATCGTAGAAAATGCAAATTAAAATAAATTTTTTACTATTTTTATATATCTAAGATGTCTTGTATTTAATTACGACAGCTAAAATTGCATAACATTTTATTTATTTGTGAATTTAAGGCAATTGCCAATACTTTTTTTAACCACTGTATTTCAATTCTCCTATAGCGGCGGTATAATCTGAATTGGTTGCTTGCTGTTTCATTTTACACGTTTTCAATCAAGGATAATTCTTTTATAGTATTAGAGATTGAAAAGTTAAAGTTGAGAGTGATAGAGAGATGATTGAGAGTGAAACCCGAGTGATAATTTTCATTTTTTAAGGCAATTTTCATGATATATTCAATTTATACTATCACTGATTGCTAATTTTTGCACCTTGCTCAATTTTTTTACATTATGAGCGTGTTGATACGATACTTTTGATGTTATTGAACTCAAAAATCCCAATTTATCACTTTAGGATATTGATTTATTTGTTCGCCCTGTGTCAATTATTTGATTACGATCGAAGTATTCTGGAAAGACTGATAGTTAGTTGGAAAGACTGATTTTCGTCAGCCATGGTATCTACATATTTAGTAAGGATTCTAAATGCATAAAAGAATGTGGATGCTCACTTTTTAATTTAAATAGCATTCAAATGCATAATAAATACTTTTATTTTGGGTCGATAATTGTATCTGTTAATGGATTTTTTTTTTCTTTCTCAAGGTTGGCAAACTTATTCAACAAGCTGCTGGTAACAGTAATACTAAACGAGTGACCTTAGAAATGGGCGGAAAGAGTCCTCTGGTAGTGTGCTCAGATGTAGATTGTAAGTAGCGTAAAATTTGTTTTTATACATATAAATATACAGATCATATTTTTAAATTAAATAAGTAAGATTTTATTTTCTTAAGTATCATTTACTCGCTTGTTCAAACTCAAACATACAGGCCGTAAGGAAAAATGCTATAATTTTGAAGCCTTGCAATTAAAAATACTACTAAAAGAATCTTATTCTGGTATCTTTCAGATATTTAAATCCTAATAAGTCTATAATCATCTCGATATCTATCTAGCAATCTCCTCTTAATCCTCTAAGGAATGTTGGATAATACAAGACAAGTGACTGTTGGTAATGAAACATCAATTATATTATCACACAAGGCAATTGATTAACATGATCATTGCCAAAGAATAGGTCTGATTCTTTTCAATTAATCTTTTTACAGATAATATATGATGAACTCGATTCTTTAAGGAGAATCTGTTTCCCTGTTTATTTTTGCGAGTTTAAATTTGTAATTTATCTTTTATTGAACATCGGTGGATCCCCTTGCGTATCATTCGAACAACCCACTGACGGATATGTAGTAGGATAGTGCCTTATGGGAAAACTTTTAGGGATAACTGTTCCTCATTTGCTTTTCTTATGGGAGAAATCACGGAAACACTCCTAGCAGGTAGTGTTTTAAACACGTCACAATTGCCATCGTTTCTGAAAGCGGTGACTACAACAATGTCGGCAGAGAATTCGAACTTCAGCATATGTTGAGGAGACTGGCGTGTGTGTGTGTGGGGGAGGTGAGGTTAAGATTGTTCAGTTAAGATGGATATTGAGAAGATTATTGATTTATTTTGTTACTTGAAGAGAGATCTCTGATGAGGTATGTTTTGAAAATTTGGGTCTGGTCAACCGTGGCTGAAGTCTTAATTATCCCAGTTCGGAAATTCTAAGATTTTTCCAAAGCTCCTGCGGCTTGAATGATTTAATGATTGGTTCTTGCGATTATCTTTTTGAGTCCTTGGAAATGGGTAATTGTAAACATTCAAATAAATATTTATAGAAATGTTTACTAAAAGACACTCATTGTGGAGCAGCCTGCACAAAGATTCGTTCAAAATGTGTCAAAACATGGTTTTAATATAAATTTTAACACAAGAATCGGTTCAAGTGCCAATTGTCCATATTTAAGGCTTTGAAAATGAAGATATTTTCAATAACTCTATGTTTAACATTTGAAACAAAGTCATAAATTCAATCTGTTCTTTCAGTGGATGAAGCTGTCCTAATTGCCCACAATGCTTTGTTCTTCAACATGGGTGAATGCTGCTGTGCAGGTTCTCGAACATTCGTTCATGAAGATATTTACGATGCTTTTGTGGCTAAGAGCAAAGAATTGGCCCAGAAACGTGTTGTGGGATGTCCGTTCGATGGCAAAACCGTGCAGGGTCCTCAGGTAATTTTAAAATATTTATTGTGTTAAAAATTTCTGGCATTATTGAAAGACAACTTATTTCTTTTATCATTCCAAAAATGCATTAAGGTTAAATCAGGTTGTCGAGTTTTGAAATATTTCAAGTAGTATTGTTTGCATTAAATCTTAATCTTATTTTTTAAAAAATTTCTAAATTAATATTTTAATATTTTTAGAATACTTCGCACTCTTTCAAAATTTTAATAAATGTCCGCCAAAAAGCGAATTATTCATTATCCCTTTTTCTGGCTCTATAGAATTGCCTATAATATTTCATCTGTTAACGAATGTTGCAAAACGCGATTTTTTTTTTTTTTTTTTTTTTTGCTGAAAAACATTAGAAATTATAACAAAAAATATCAGCAAATTTTTTTTGTTAAATGTTACACATCATTTTTGCAAAATATTTATATTTTCAATTTTTCTCTCGTTAACAGATGATTATGATAGATTAACCTTTTCGAAAATCGATGGTTCTATTCTAAAAAAATTCTTTTTTTCAGATTGATGACGAGCAATTCAACAAAATCTTGACTCTCATCGAATCTGGCAAAAAGGAAGGTGCCAAGTTGGAATGTGGTGGCGGTCGTCATGGTTCCAAGGGTTATTTTGTGCAACCGACAGTCTTTTCCAATGTAACAGACAACATGCGCATCGCCAAGGAAGAAATCTTTGGCCCAGTTCAACAAATTTTTAAATTCAAGACTCTGGAGGAAGCTATTGAACGTTCCAACAATACAGAATATGGACTTGCTGCTGGAATTCTGACAAAGGACATTAATAAAGCAATCTTGTATTCTCAACAAGTTCGAGCTGGAACTATATGGTACCTACCAATTTTATAATGGTCTTAACTTCATACTACCGTAACTTCGAGCTTCGTAAAGGAGTTTTAGTGGTCAGTGTCCTTGCACAAAATGGTTAATTAGTGCATCCCTTCCTTAAAAAAGAATGCATGTGATTTTATTCAAACTTCTTAATGTTTTAAAGATAAAGACGAAAAGAAAGACAACACAATTATAAATGTACTTCTAGATCTTTAAAAACCAGATTCATGTCCCAGTAACAGCATGCATAACTATTGTGTAGGAAAGCCGAAGTTCGAATCCTGCTGGAGAGGAGTGTTGTAGTCGCTGCCTCCTGAAACGATGTGGCTTGATGGCCATTTGGCTAGCACTCCGGCCTTGGGTACCACAGGTTTTAGGTTCGAATCCTGGTGGGGGCATGGATGCTTACTAGTGATTCCGAATCCACGTTAAACTGCAGGTTCCGGTCTAATTAGCCTAAAGTGTGCAAAAAATTATCGTAGGGCGACAAACCAAACCAAATCCTGAAACGATAGCTAATTGGACCGATATATTAATATGTGTAAAGCGTCTATTGATGAGTCTGACTGCTTGGTAGTTTTCTGGTTTTCTCTCGTACGACATATTCAAACTATTCGATGGTTTCTATTTGCATAAATTTCAATTTAAAGTAATCTTATACGATATTGCGAAAAAAAAATACTTACTTTGAATCTATTTTCGAATGTTGGTAACATCGGCGAAAAAGACGAACACTTCAAAACTAAATATAACTATTTTGTGACTCTTCTTTTAGAATTTCACTTAAATTTTTAGATGTTTAAAGTGACAAATTATAAAAACCACTGTACGGCAAATAAACAAATAAAATTAAATTAAAAAAACTGGTGTCTGGCACTGGAGGGGGATTAATGATTTTCAAAATACGGGAAATATTTTTTGGAGGAGTTTGTAACATTTCCATAACGGATTAATTGAATTTAAAATGAAATACCGTAAGAATGAGAGAACATACCTGATAGCTCGGATATTATGCACGAAATTAAATAATTTTGAGTTTATTTCCTTGATCAAAATCGGTATCAGGCCATTCAAAGAAAGCGTCGTATATTTCTATTGTATTATTTGTCTTTTTATTTATTGCATTAAAACAAATTTAGCATTTAAAATTTTCTAAATTTTGAATATAATATTACCGAAATGCGCACTTCCGGTTAATTTAACATCCCTTACTATTAAAAAAGAGAAAAATAAAAATTAAAATTAAAAAAAGCAGTGAAATTGAAAATGGAATTTTGATCGAAAATTAAATTATTTAATTTATGGATAATTTAATTTGCCACAGTCTTGCATTAACGTCCTCATGTCTTGCCTACTGCTTTTCTCCAACTCTGACCGAACAAAGTTATGGTACAATTTTCTGTAAATGCTTCGAATCTATCCTTTTTATCTCTCTAAATTAAAAAATTATCACTTTTGAGTTGTCACATCTATAATTAATTCTATTTGCCACATTTTCTAAATATTAATTATCAATTCATTTTATTTTTAATCGTAATATACTATTTGTAAACGGAATAATACATAATACTATGAAGTTCAGATAATTTTAAAAATGACAAGTAATAATGACAAATCGAAATCGCCATTGTAGCTATTGGCTAATGTGTTTTTCCATTTGTTCTTCAATCTCTCATAATATTATATCGCACACAATATTGCTTAAAAATTTTAATATGCCAATACACAATTTCACGCTGAACTTTTACTTGATATTGTAGCCGAGTGTCAGTTCCGTATATAAATTACAATAATTGTTTATTTATCAATAGTTACAGAAACTCAGCTGCAACTATAAATTATCCATATCAAAAAATTTAACTAGCATTAATGATTCTGTTTAATAACACTTGAAATATTTTTTGTGTGGGAAAAGAATATTTACCTTACGTTTTTTTCTTTTTTAAGGATAAATTGCTTCTTTGCTAGTGCCGTCCAAACTCCATTCGGAGGATTCAAAATGTCCGGACAAGGCAGAGAATTGTAAGTATTTTATTTGCCTACTACAAAAATTCGGTTATTTTGGTTTAAGTTTTAAGTTTTGTTTTTTTTTTAGTTTTTTGTTAATGGTTTATTTTGTAATTCATAGTGTTTATATAAATATTGTTGAAAGATCAAAGGATATAACATATTTGGTAAAATTTTGACGTGAAAAAACTTTTATTAGTGCAGCATTTAAGACGATAAAATTAGTGCTAACATTAAATTATTAATTTAACCTTGTTTGCTTTTTTAAGCCATGTGCATGTAATTTTAAAAACAATTTTAGTAGTCGCAGGAGCTATGATGGAAGTTTTCTTAGTTTAATCCAATAGGATATTCAAATGATAAACAATTTTTGTAAAAAAAAAAATCTTTTAAAAAGGCAGTGCCTCCTTCTGTCTTCTAACCATATATAAGCAGTTACTAACATTCCGAACCCAAAGATTCTGGGGTCAAAAAGGGGGATAGGGTCCATTATATTATTGATATAGTTGAGAGCTAACTTCCAGTGTCTGACCATTGATCGTTTTTAAAACTGGCAAGTGGCCGACGGATTCAAAAGGAGCGACGTCAAAGGGGAGGAAATATCACTTAGGCAGGCTTTTAAGGGCAATGAAAATTTTAATTTTTAATAATTCAAATTTTAGATGGCATGATATTGAAAGAAAGTCTTGTAGAAAAAAATTCTACACTAATTTTCCCCTTTCAAAGCAACTTTGCGCCGAGTATATCTGACGAGCACCTCTAAAATGTCATTCATCCGTTTCCGCCCTTAAATCGGATGTTTGCTATGCCACGCTATCTGCTGTCAGACTATCAAAACAATTGTTAGTTATAATAAAAAATACCGATACTCTTAATGCAAGAATTCGTGAAATCAGTAATGGATGTCAATTGCATATATTTCTATGCAAGCTGCGTAAAACACAAATTCGGTACATGATTTTGAATTTTTAAAAAATAGTTATTAAATCTCAAGTTTTTAAAGGGCACTTATAAATTATCCAGGGATGTAATTAAAAGGAAGTTAATATCCCTTTAAAAGCTAGTTGAACTGGAATAAATTTTAAATGATATTAAATATTAAGTTGTAGACGGATTCATCATGAATTCTTGTTTTAATGCAACAAAGATGCTAACTGCAAATATCATTATTATTATTAATAAATGCCAAGAAAACATGCAGTTTCATTATTTATTTATTTGGGACTCATGATATGTAGAAGTTCTTTAG
Source organism: Caerostris darwini (assembly GCA_021605075.1). NCBI lineage: Eukaryota > Metazoa > Arthropoda > Arachnida > Araneae > Araneidae > Caerostris > Caerostris darwini. Next base: position 1,132,950 of record BPLQ01015709.1, read on the forward strand.
TTGGCAATCTGTTTAAGAAATTCTAATATTTTATTTTTTTTCCAAAGTGTGTAATATAAAATTGATTTCATAACTAGTCTCCATTTAGTACAATTTGATTTTTCTTTTTCAGTGGCACTGATGCATTGAAAGCATACTGCGAAATTAAAACTGTAAGTGTTTAATTAATGTCTTTATTTAAACAAATTAGTTAAATTATACAGTATTAAAAATTTCGAATTTTAATTTTATTTTATTTGTTAGGTTACAATCAAGATTCCCCAGAAAAACTCATAGATGGAATTGACTTGGAATGGACTGGACTGAACTGATCTATATTGTAATTGTCTCTTTTTTTACTTTTATAAAAACAAACATTGATTAAAAATTATAAAATTGTTATTATTTCTAAATACAATTCATTATACATCAGATAAATTATATGCATTTCAAGATTTTTGCAGTATTGAAGACTTTGCGGGCTCTTTACTGAATTCTTAGTTTTCTTTTCCAAGATTTAATGGCAAAAGATAACAACAAATATTTAATATTTGCCTGAATTATTTTTGTTCCCATTTATTCTTCTCTTAGTCGTTATTTTTCCTTTAAAAAAATATGGCCGCGTAAAACATTACCTCAAATTTTACTAAATTCAATCAATTGAAAAGTTATTTGTTAGTTGTCATACTTTCATTTTGCTAACAGGAGAAAAAAAAAAAAAAAAAAAAAAAAATTAAAACTTTGAAGACGGAAGATGTGAATTCTCGTATTTTATTTTTTAACTATTGGAGACAGATTAAGGAAATTCACCTTATTTGCAAAGATGGAAACTATTACGGAATACATTAACCATTAAAAAAATGTTTCAAAATTATTGCAAATTACACTTATTTACAAAAAAATATGCGGGAATTCGGGTTATATACTTTTCATTGCATATTGTCCCGAGTGTGTTTGAGATTTTTAACAGAATACTATAATAACTTAAAAGAGAAGTTGCGGTGATCCACTTCAAATTCGGGAGTTCATGCCTAATTTTTACGATTAATCGATGCTTTTATTCAAGCCGTATAGTAGTTAAAATGTAATTTATTGATATAAGCTTTTCCCCCGTCATGTTTTCTGAATATCTAAAAATACGTGCGTAATTGTGTGCAGTAACGTTTTTTTATTCAAGAAATGAGCAACGTGATATAGTATAAGAAATTAAAGAAGTGGGTAACATACTCATGCTATCCAAAACGAAACTCTTGGAACATCAAATATGGTTTAAGTTGTTTGCAATAAATAAAATTATCATCAAATAAATGGAATTATCAACTATGCTACTATAATAATTGAGCAAGATAGAACATTTTAAGAACATATATTTTCTGTACGATGTACTTCTTATTTCAATTTGGATGCATTTTATTATTAAAAGTTAATGTGCTAATTAAATGGAATACATTGAAAAAAATAGCTATTTAAACGGAATTTAAAAATATCATATTAGGTTTGATAAAAGTTATATTTGTAATAAGTAGCTTGCAGCAACATAATGAATGATGATTGATAGCTCTCTACTTCAAAATTTTGGCACATGTGTAGAAGGGCATGTTAGCAAATTAAACAGAAACTTAATTAGTTGCATAGTTGTGGAAATTTCAAAATTACGGCTTCCAACCAGCGATGATTAAATTGGGGGGGAAAAAAAACTGCCGGTATTAATTGATTCAACGTCTAAACGAGATCTAGACAGTCGAATAGACAGTTAATCTGCAGAAAATATACTTACTTTCCTAGGAAAATTTTCAAATTTTTTTTTTACAGTAAGTGGTCTGACTGCCCATGCATCGATGCTGCTTGGGTGGTCTGATAGAGAAAGAATCGAACTGAAGGTCTGACCTCTGGTTTAATTTCTCTTCTGAATATCGGAATAACAATTTTTGACGTCTTCGTAATTTGTGTTAAATAATGCCATTAAAATCCTGTATATTTTAAATTATTCATTTTTGAATTCATTCATTGAAAAGTGAACTTCTCGGAGTGAAGCTGAAAACCTTCACTCTACATTCCTGGTACCTTAGGAAACATTCGAAAGAGAAATTTCTCCAACTTGCCGCTTTTCATCGCCAGAAGTGATAATTTGAGTAACGTAATTGGGAGAACATTGTGGTCGTGGAATAAGTTAATTACTCTAATGTTGTCAATTAGGGTCTACACCATTTACCATTACACTTATTACTACTTCATTATTATTTCATCATTACTACTTATTATTACTTCATCATTAATCATTTAACATTTGATTAAGCAAAACCCATTAGGACAACACTTTGGTTACCAAAGGGTGGAGTCTCCTAGTGATGCACACCTTTGTTGAGCATTATGAAATGCATGAAATGAGGTTATGAATCTGAAATACGTTTTGGAGTATTTTCTTAATTCAGTTAAATAAAATAAATGATGCCACATTGTTATTGTTGCTTCAGTTGTACTATTTGTTTGAATATTTTGCAAAATATCTGTCAAAAATATTCTTTACCATTTAAATTTTATTTTTGGGAGTCTAAATTATTCAAATTCGACTCCTAGCAATTAAAAAATAGCTTTTCATAGCAATAAAAAAAATATATGCGCTAATAGAATATCCTTAGTAAAATAGGCTTATTATCACAATCAAAGCTCTTACGCTAACGAGAAAACATTTCTTCCAAATGTAATCCGTGATATTTTTATATAATTATTCACTTGTAATAAAATTCTTAAATAATGAGTGCAATTTATCAATGTTTTGCTCAACAAAAACTACTACATGTTTCATTTTATTCCATAAAAGATTATTTCTAACAAGGTTGGATCGTGAACTATCTGTCACCGATGTTTGAAATTGATGTTACGAATAGTGCCTGACTAGCATGTTAAGTAGTAAAAGCCACCTCTTAATAATTTTCGGAGAAAATCTAGTTTTAAATTACTGAATTTTTTATGTTTTGAATTGCGAGTCACTCAATCGGGAAACGTGCTGCTATCTAAAGATGGTAAGTTATATTTCTTAATGAAGGTTTTTCCCATTTTCATTCCCCGTACTTTTGGAAGTAATGACGCAAAATTAAATAAATTAATAAAAACTTTTATATTCATTTATCTACCATGAGAGATAGCTATTTTTTAAAGATACGTGATTTTTTTTTTACTTTTAAGCATTCTGTATCAATTCAATACCTGACATTGGAAATAAAATTTCTTTTTCAAACTGCTGAAAAAAGGGAACGCAAGTTGTTATTAATGTAGTGCAATGAGAGAAATGCGCAGGAAAAAAATATTTGGCAATAATAAAAAAAAAATTTGTAACGTTAACTCTTTGTTAATTGTACTATATCACCTGTCAAGGACAACTTTCTTTTGACTGGTTGCGTGCAATTCCTTTCGTGTATTCGTCTACTCCTCTCCTCTTGACAACATATGGATGTTTTGAAAGTTCACATTGGTATCTTCCATACATTAAATACAAATAAATGCTAAAAACCAATAATAATTTAAAACTGACGCATTTAAAAAAAATTTAGATAGTTGTTGACTCTTCTCTTTCTTTCTGATCGATTTTTTTTTTTTTTTAATGTTAAAATAATCATTTTCGTATTGCATTACAAACTTACGTAATGTTACATAAAAATCTTTTTATTTTAATATTTGCGTTTTATATTGGCAATTTTTCATATACATCCAGCAAAGCAAAACTATAAAACTTAATTGCATTCAATAATTTTTTTTTTCAATGGTTGGGCATATAATATTTTAACAACTCTAAAATTTTAAATGCTTTCTCATAACTTGGGTGTTCACTCCAATAGCTAATACATGATTAAATTGCAATGTGCAGTACTATTTTGCCTTGCAACTTTTTTCAGAACAAATTCTTAACTGGTTCGTGTTGGCTATTTGATTTTTAGCACTACCATTTCAGATACACTATTTTCGAAAAATTAAGGAAAAATTAGATTTGTGATGACACATCCCAAAAATTTCACAAAAAAATGAATCTCATGTGTAAAAAAAAAAAAAAAAAAAAATGTTACTCCAGAATATGATATACAAATTAGTGGAACTGTTGTCGTTTAACATCTTTGGAATACAGGTTTTAAAAGCATTTGTAGTTTTTGCAAGAAGAAATTGTGTAGGGAAATTTCAAAACAACCTGGTTTAGATGCGAGTATTCGACGTTATTTATCTGAAAACCCATGGTGGCGTGCTATTGGGCAAATAGAATTGGGCCAGGGTTAAGAAATAACGACCGATGTACGGAAATTTTTTTTTTTTAGCATTATGAAAGCATAAACTATAAAAAAAGCATAAACATATTGGCATAAACTTCTTAAACACGTTATAGTTTGTTTAACTACTACCATGGCTATTTTTGTCCATGGCTGTATCCCATGTCCATGGCGTCTCAGACAGGAATAAACTACTATAAAAAACATATTCGTAGCTTTAATTCTGAATTCCAACGGAAAAATTAGTTTTGAAGCTATAATGTAAAAAAAAAAAAAATGCATTGTTGTACTTCCCCTTGTTTTTTGTTCGAAGGTGTTTTTTGTTCGTGTGTTGTAGTAATCTAGACAAAGGAAGGTTTTAGAAATATAAATAAAGTAAAAGAAAGAAATTGAAAATCATGAGAAGTTAAAAGAAACACCTTGAAAATATGATTTCACTATCACTTATAGAAAAAATTAATATTAAAGAGACATTTAGTGAGGCACCGAGTTTAACATAAAGGTAAAAAAGAGTCATGACATTTTATCCAAAATAATACTTTTCTTTTTAATTCTGTGAAACATTGCAATTGTCTAATGTAAAAATACATAAAAAAAAGAATTAGTAAATACAGGGGCATAAATTTTAGGATTTATAAATTTAATTTTTTTAGTGAGATTTGAATAATCAGTTAGAAACTTGCATTTAAAAGTGTTTATAAGACGATTCAGAATGGAATCATTTCCTGCCTACTACAAATATAAAGTGAGGAGGTAATGTTAAAAATTAAACAAGCTTCCTTTGTGGCTATCATGACTGACGGCTCAATAAATGTTTTGAAACACACTCAAGTCGTTATTGTTTAAAGGTATGCTATAAGTGAAGAATTTTTTTCTTTTTGAGAATCTTTATTGCAGAAAATCAAATTGTATAAGCCATATGAAAACTCTTTTTAGAATAATTATGTATAATACTTCAAGGAAATAAAAAATATCTTATTATTCAAACATCTAACAGTGCAAACATCATGAAAGGGGGAAAAAAAATGCGGAGTTCAAATAAAAATAGATTTCAACACTCGGACAACAGAAGATGCAGCATTGAATGTCCATCCTCTATAACGTGTAATCGAATATGTTCTTAGAATTTATCTCGGATCCTAGTGATATTACGGAGATAAAAAAAATACTATTGATAGTTCTTATGAAAACATCAGAACCAGAACGTTGATTTTTAACACTAAAAAGAATAAAAACTGTGAAAGGCATTATGAATTTTCAAAGATAAATGCACTTGCAGTATTTTCAATTTAGAAACGTTTCCTCAACAGTCATTCACAAATAAAAGACAAAATTATTGATCTTTTGAATCAAATTAAAACAAAAAGAATGATTTTCTATTTTCAATGGAAGAATTAAACAGTAACTACAGCAATTAAAGTTATCATTAACAATTTTTTTTTTTATTAGGATTTGTATAAATTTTCTTTTTTCCTGCTCGTTTAGTTTCACAAGATGTTAAATCAATGTTTCTAAATTTTTTAATTTTCTGAAGAACCTCCACTAATTTTAGCAACAAGTCCCCACTGATCCTATTCATAAATGACAATCAAATATTTTTGGTTCTGATAGTCCTACGAAACAGGGGAGGAAATGTGTGGGAATGTATATTAGCATCAGCGTTAGGAAATTTAGCATTTATGGAGGGTATAATGATTAATAATTTTATGTAACTGTTCTGAAATACAACTAGTAGCAGTAACATAAAATTTCGGTTAATGGAATAAAGTTTCAAGATAATGATCTTCAACAGACTTCTCTCATTATTCTATTTTTGTGTCTTATTATTCTTTGAAAATTATACAAACATCGCCTTACTCACAGGATTTCAATCCTATAGAACTTAACTGGGGATAATTAAAATAAGAAAATATTGAAATCAAACCAGAATTTTATATATATATGTGTGTGTGTGTGTGTGTATGTACACAAAATATAAAATAGCATTAGTACATAAATAAAAAAGAGGCACTGAATTGAATGACAAAACATACTACATCACAACAGAAGCTACCGCTTTTCTGAAGATCATATGAGTAGCCCACTCAGGGGATGTCCGTCCCTCACTGCAAGGCACCAAAGATTAGACGCATTAACATGACAAAACTTCAAAAAGTTGTTGTGAAAGCACAAAGATATCTTATGAAGTACTAAGTAACAAAATCATACACGTTGTGGCAATCTCTACATACTGAATAATTTTCTAATTTTTAAATTTATTTTGAAATGTGTCCGTATAATATAAAATGTCTTTTGTGAAATTGCTTTCTGATTTACTTAATATTTAAAATTTATTATTGAGATAAAATAATTTGTCGAGTTTTGCTAATACTTTTATAACAATATTATTTAAAAATGAAAAAAAAAAAATTCAATATCTACTACAAGGTATTATGTTCTTTCTATGAAATTCCAAAGTGTCCTTCCTATTATGAAAACCAGTACATAGCATGATATGATAAGGCATAAAGTGTTACGGAAGCATATGCAGATCAATAAATATACTGTGTATAAAGTAAATAACTTTTTTTTGATATTTAAATCTTGCTTAACTTTTGATGTTTGCATAGAAAATTTTAAGATTCCGTCACAGAAAGGATAATAAAAAAATAAAAGAGGTTCAGAACTCTTTTATATATAACTCAATAACTTTTGAATGAAAGGAGTTAACCTCAAAAATGAAGTCGAAAATTTCCCCAACTATGCCGGAAATGGACATTATAAATATATATAAAGTGGAATGTACTTCCGTTGAACTCGAAAACAAGCGGAGGAAAATACAAAGCCCTCTGCAGATATTCATTCAAATGTGAGGTGCAGTCTAGAGGCTCTCCATAAAAAACTCCAGGGTAAATGCTAATCCGCTACATATCTTTTATTCTAGTGATGAATAACCACAATACAAAATCGACTTGATTCGAAAACACCATTGTTGAAACAAATTTCATTGCACATTAGCAGTAAAGTAGACGTGGACTAGTCGAACTATTGAAAGGGGCTTGAAAGATGCGAGATCCTCTAGATGTTCTACGAAATGTAATAACAATCACATATAAAACTTTCAGGTTCTGCAGATAAAAACTAAAAAGGGAGAACAAAGGAAAGTCCTGGAATAAATTAGTAACACAAATTTTAAATGTATCTTAATTATGAATAAAGTATAAAATTAAAATTATTTCTTCAAAACTAGAAGAATATTCTTTCACTAATATCTGTCATTATTTAGGAAAAAAAAAAAAAAAAAAGAGAAAGAAAGTTTTTATAACATTACGGATAAACTTTTGTTGTAATCACTCAAATGTATTACACTTTTTCAATCTGCTCCTGAATACGTTGGTATCATAAAATGAAATTACTGATACCATTCATTTGCTGAACTATAACACAATACGATCAATATCATTTCACAATGTAGGTGCTTTATTGCTTTATGTCATCTAATTACATATTGAATATTGAAAACATTTTTTTTTTTTTTTTGCATTAAACTGATACATCTAATTTGTCAAAATCATTGTCAAGAAAATTAACAAGTGTTAATTTCTAAAACATTGAAACTGTTTGATAACTTGTTTCATGTCATTTAACACCTTACTATGAGATGTATACGTTTCAATTTCATTAAAAATAAAATATAATTTTTAGAGCATCCACTATTTTTATGATTTTCCTTCATTCATGAAATTTGGATTAGTTTATTCATAATATTTAAAGATATTTCTTTGAGAGGATTCAGTTTGTTTCTCATTGAAATACTTATTTCAGATTACACTGGAAAATGTATCTATAATCTCTAAAAAACACACATGATGATCAGTATGAAGAACTCAATTTTTTAGTGATAGATTCATGATGTATATAAGAGATAAGATAATAAGTTTATAAGATAAAATATTAGTTTTAATACTCTTATCACGTGATATTTTGACGTTTTCTTTTAAAATTGAACTCTTTGTTACCTTCTTTTGAAATTTCATGATTCTTTCTTCTTTTCAATACAATATTATTTAACTTTATAAATAAAGATAAATTTTTATTTATTTAAAATGAGTCATTAATTCATTTATTAACATTTTTTGAAAAAGTATAAAAATTTTAACTTTTTTTTTTTAAAGAAAGTTTTATTAATTTATTCCATTCATATTATCAAAATTTTCATAAATTCAGTTTTTAAATTTCGCATAGTGAATCTGTATTGGTATTTTATAGATCAATAGCACAAGTAATAATAAATAAAATATTTTATTGTATTATTTATACAAATTTAATCGATTTTTATATATACCAACATTGCATCGATCGGTCATCTGATTTCATTTGAAAATATTACAAGTTGAAATAAAATTACAAACAAGAACTGTCAAACATTAAGCAATATCATAAAGTAAATATAGTAAAAAGTTAAAGTACTTAGTATACGTAAAACACGCTCAGGGTAATGAAGTCTCTGCTGTTTTAAACTTATATGCACAGTTATAATTGAAACTTAAATTAATCGGTTTGTAATTACTTATTAACTTAAAAAATTATTTAATGAATGTCTCGCACACTTGTCAATTTTGTGAATGCAAATCGGCAGAGAACCAATTCGGTTCTGCCGAAGCACCGTTATTGCATACAACATATTCATTATCGAAGTAAGTTCAGGGCGTTTTCTGTACTTTTCATCATTAAATGAGTAATTAAACTTTAAAACTTGTATTTTCAGGCAGCTTTAAAGTTTCTTATCACCTTATTTATTAATTATAAATTCAACTATGTATATAGCTATTATTTTAATTTTTAATTTTCCCTTGTTTCGTTATCAATATTTTTTCTATTGGAATTTTTTTAAAGCTTTTTATATCTATTTTAATATTGACTTTTAGATAATTTTGTTTTTTGAATGTTATACTCCTCTAAATAAATTGCATTAACAGTACATGAATTTAAGGAAAAAGTTCTGTTTGTAAATTTAATTTTAATTCTTCCTTATATTAAAAAAACCTATATAAACATAACAAATATTGAAATCACAATGGTGTATGATAAATTGTGAATATCATCACTCAATTTAACTTTAATGTTTAATTGACTTCAAAGATATAACAATTTTCACAAAAAAATCTCTTTGACACTAGTTTTTACAATAACCTTCACTCAAACCCCTATTATCTTTTCCATTGAAGCTGAATAATTTTGACTTACAAAACAATTCAGAAAGTCATTCAAACATCCAATTGTATTCAAGGATCTACTTATTCAATAATGAATACTATGTCTTTACATTCCTTCAGTTTCAATCTTACTCCAATAATTAAATTGTTCTTTCTCTTTATTATAGTTTCTTTGTATTGTTATATAATAAGTATTGGAAAGACTTTAATTATCAAACATCCAAAATGAGGCCGATTTGGGGCTAAAAAATTCCATCAATATAAATTTACTGTTTTTAAAAAACTTATTTGGTTTTTTTAAACATTTGTTTAAATGATTTTATTTAAAAGAACACTATACTTTGCTACTGATCTATTATATTATATATAATACATACTCATTAGCATGAGTATTTCTAACGGGATAGTGTTTTAAACTCATGATAAAACAGAAATAATGAAGTTTTACATGATATTTCTAATGTTGAGATGATTATCAATAATATTAAAGAATCTAAACAAATCTATATAAAAATTTTGATAAAAATAACATAATTGTCAAAAATTCTATCTTCTGTTATTTATTTTAAAAGAATTCGTTAGATTAATTTTCAATGACATTTTAAAAAACATGTTGGAATTATTTTTCTGTTCATGTTTGACGAGAATTATACTCAAAAGGAATAAGAGATGAAATTGAGATTTACATTCATTTGTTGGCATGTTAAAACATGGATTAATTTAATAAAATCTTATTTAAAACATACAATTATTGATAGCAAGTATATATTTTTTATTTTTATTTTAATTATACAGAATGCATACATTCGACGAGATGGAAGAAAAACCTCCAGCTCCTCCAGTTCGGCTGACAAGCACCAAGTAATTTGAATTTTATGCTTATATTATTATTTGACAATTTCAGTGTATTAAGAAATTTAATAATTTACTCATATATATAAATTTTACTCTCATTTTTTTTTTTTTTTTTTTGCTTTAATAAAAAAATTATTGATACCCTTTCAATTCTTTCAAAAAATTCCAGTCTTCTCTGCTGTTTTTACCATTCACCATGTAGCTAATTAATACATGAGAGCTTATACAGTATTTTTTTTTTTTAATGTATAGTGAAATTACTTCTAAAAGTTGAATATTAAACTTGGAGGCACTTCATACTGCAAGGTGCATATTTTTTATATTTGTTTTGCAACATTATTTATCAGAATTTTATTTTAAATAGTGCCAAAAATGTATAAAATAATACATTTGTCTTAGTTTAACTTTTCTAAAAAGGCTGTAGAATCTAAAAAGAATATAAAAGTTCTTCCAAAAGGTTTTGTATAAAGGCCATGAGAATTCATAAATTTTTACATTACCTAAAATTTTAATAATTAATATTGTAAATACTTTTACTTTAAATAAGCCAATGTCATTATTTAGATGGTGAGAATGGGCATTATTTTTAAAAGAAGATGCTGACCATTATTTCTCCAATTGCTGTTTTTATATAAATTTTTTCTAAAAAAAGACTTGATAGTTTCCTCAAAATTATAAAATATTTTAAATTGTTCTTCCAGAGATCCTGTTCATTGCGTGGACCTTAAACCTCTGCCCAAAGAACCAGAAAATGAAAAATGGAAGCTGAAAATGAAATCATCTAAAAGTATATGTATTTTCTTAGTTTTAATCTTTATTAAATATATTTTTAGAAAAATAAAACTTTAATTTAGTTTAAATAAAGGTAACTTGAAGAATTCTGATTTTTAAAATTTTTGGTTTAAATCCTAACTTTTTGATACTTTCTTTTAATTATAATTATTTTTTGTATAACTTTGGAATTTTTATATTTTTAATTTATTGATACAGTTTGATAATTCATAATTATTCCTCTGTATTAAAAAGTTTCTTATTTAACTTTTTAATTTTAAGTTGTTAGTTATTTTGACTATGTTATGCTCTTTATTTATTTTTGAAATATTAATAATAATAAAAAAATTTAGGAAGACGGGAAGTCAAAATAAAGTAAAATCTAATAGTATATTGTTTATTTCTTAATTAGATTATTAAGAGATCACTAAGTGTTTAGTTGCATTTTTAATAGTTTTTAAAATTTTAATTAATAATTTTATAGATACAAAAGAAAAGAAAAAAGATCCTGATAAATTGGTTATCTCGCCACCTCTTAATTTCGAACACACTTTGCATGTTGGTTTTGATCCTGATACAGGTGAATTTACTGTAAGTGCTACATATCCATATTACTATCTTTTTTTATATAAAATGCTTTTTTTATGTCATTAAAAGTTCATATTTTTAAAATTTAAATAATTTCAAATAAAAATTACAGAAGAACATTGTCTTAATAATGTATACATAGCCAATGCTTTCAATTTACCCAGAAGACTTTTGATTTTGATTTTCCCAATCGAATGACAAATACTTGTAATTTAAAAAAATAGAGATTAATCCTTAAAATTTATTTTTAATCATCTCTTCTATTCTTTATTTTAAAGCCATATAATGAGTGGTACAGGCTTAATAATAATCAGTTCTATTAAAAGCTATACAGCTAAATATTATGGCTAGTCCTATTAATTTTTTCTGTATAGTTTTTGATTTTTTGGCAATCAATTTTTAATGCTTATCTTTTAATGAGATTTATGGTCCTAGTTAGATTGTCCTGATTTCCCTATTGTTTCTCTTTTCTAATATTAAGCATTCATTTATATGTTGTTTATTGTTTTTGGATTTTATTGTTGTCTTCTAGGATAATGTATGCTTCAAGTATTTTATTATGTATTCAAGTAAATATCAATGATTTATTTTAGAAACAGATGTTAAATCACTAAAAAATAAATATATGTATATATATATATATTTTTAGGGTTTACCTGAAACATGGTCTATGCTATTAAAAAATTCTAACATCACAAAATTAGAGCAAAAAGAAAATCCTCAAGCTGTATTAGATGTTTTGAACTGGTATGATACTTCTACTAAAGAAACTGAAGATTCAAAGTACATGACGATCAATAAAACTTTAGGTAAAAATTTAAAATATTTTAATATTGGTTAGTATTTAATGTATGTTTTCATAATAGAATGAATTCATTAGCCATACATAATTATCTTTTCTTGATTAATGAATGTTTTTCTAAAGGAATATTTATTACTGTTTATATTCTGTAACTTCTTTTTTTTTTAAATGATAAAAATATTTATTGAATTAACATATTAATTTCATTTAGAGAAAATCTTATAGAATGTAGCAATTCCAAATTGTTTTCTAGTTTTTTTGTTTGTTTGTTTCACTATCATAAATACATATTTAAAAAATTCTCATAAATACATATGAATGGGATTTTTTATAGAATTTTTTTTTAATTAAATATTATTTTCATACCTTTAACTATTAAATGATGCAAAACCTAAATTCCTAACTATTAAATGATGCAAAA
>BPLQ01015710.1:0-186983 GCA_021605075.1 Caerostris darwini
ATGATTTGGTTAACTACTTTCGGTTTCGCAGTTTTGCTGCTCTCTGTCCAGTATGATGGCGTAGAAGGCAAGAAAGCTTCTCCGTGGACAAATCCGCAGAAAGCGAGCCAGTTCGTCTCATGTCTCACGCAACAGATAAGACAATCACCTGAGTTTCCGCAACAGGAAAAGAAAGACATGGAAAATATAATGAAGTCAATGCTATCGGCCATAGTTGGCATGGGTTCCAAAGGAGGTAATTCTGGAGCCACACTTCAAGCAATGAATATGGCTTTTGCCTCCAGCATGGCAGAATTGGTAATTGCAGAAGATGTAGGAAATATGGCCCTCATAACAAAAAAGACGAATGTACTAGTCAGTGCCCTAGGACAATGTTTCAAATCAGTCCTAGGAGTAAAAAATCGTCAATTCATAAATGAAATTAAAGATTTGATAAAAGTATTCGCAGAGGAAGCTGCAAAAGAGGCAAACGAAGTGGAAGAGGATACTGAAAATTTTGAAAGCAGCAGCACCTTTGAAGTGAGTCAGCAAACATCAGTTCAATCGACCGATTCATCATCAAGTTCGTTCTCGGGACTGGATTCCACAGGTGGCTATACCGGAATACCGAGTGGAGGATATCCTGGTGGACCCGACTATGGCCAAGGTTCGGACAATGTCCAGAGGCAGTTGGTACAAACGCTTACAGAAGCACTACAAGGTACTCAGTCCATGAGTTTAGTTTCAAGAGCAAAATTGTTTTCAATTAATAGTAGTTACCGGTCCGACTTCGCAAGACTAGTTAGTGGGCCGATGAATTTGGGTGGCTCGGCGCAAAGTGAACTGCTTGTTAGCCTAGCTGGCATTTCTCCTAATTCTGATGCCCGTGTTTGTGCTAATGTAATAGTTAGTGCTTGCGTTAAGGCGATGCTAAGTTCAGGAGTATCAGTGTCTGACAGTAACTCTCAGCAGATTGCCTCCCAGCTTTCATCAACGATCGTAGATGCAGTATGTGGTGCAGCAGGTAGAGCGGGCATGAGAATACCTGACAGTGTTGTGCAGTCTGACAAGAATTTGGTTAGCCAAACAATCTCCTCTATTTCCAGTACATCCTCGGCAACAACGACAACCACAACATCATCAAGTTCGTTCTCGGGACTGGATTCCACAGGTGGCTATACCGGAATACCGAGTGGAGGATATCCTGGTGGACCCGACTATGGCCAAGGTTCGGACAATGTCCAGAGGCAGTTGGTACAAACGCTTACAGAAGCACTACAAGGTACTCAGTCCATGAGTTTAGTTTCAAGAGCAAAATTGTTTTCAATTAATAGTAGTTACCGGACCGACTTCGCAAGACTAGTTAGTGGGCCGATGAATTTGGGTGGCTCGGCGCAAAGTGAACTGCTTGTTAGCCTAGCTGGCATTTCTCCTAATTCTGATGCCCGAGTTTGTGCTAATGTAATAGTTAGTGCTTGCGTTAAGGCGATGCTAAGTTCAGGAGTATTAGTGTCTGACAGTAACTCTCAGCAGATTGCCTCCCAGCTTTCATCAACGATCGTAGATGCAGTATGTGGTGCAGCAGGTAGAGCGGGCATGAGAATACCTGACAGTGTTGTGCAGTCTGACAAGAATTTGGTTAGCCAAACAATCTCCTCTATTTCCAGTACATCCTCGGCAACAACGACAACCACAACATCATCAAGTTCGTTCTCGGGACTGGATTCCACAGGTGGCTATACCGGAATACCGAGTGGAGGATATCCTGGTGGACCCGACTATGGCGAAGGTTCGGACAATGTCCAGAGGCAGTTGGTACAAACGCTTACAGAAGCACTACAAGGTACTCAGTCCATGAGTTTAGTTTCAAGAGCAAAATTGTTTTCAATTAATAGTAGTTACCGGACCGACTTCGCAAGACTAGTTAGTGGGCCGATGAATTTGGGTGGCTCGGCGCAAAGTGAACTGCTTGTTAGCCTAGCTGGCATTTCTCCTAATTCTGATGCCCGTGTTTGTGCTAATGTAATAGTTAGTGCTTGCGTTAAGGCGATGCTAAGTTCAGGAGTATCAGTGTCTGACAGTAACTCTCAGCAGATTGCCTCCCAGCTTTCATCAACGATCGTAGATGCAGTATGTGGTGCAGCAGGTAGAGCGGGCATGAGAATACCTGACAGTGTTGTGCAGTCTGACAAGAATTTGGTTAGCCAAACAATCACCTCTATTTCCAGTACATCCTCGGCAACAACGACAACCACAACATCAGTTCAATCGACCGATTCATCATCAAGTTCGTTCTCGGGACTGGATTCCACAGGTGGCTATACCGGAATACCGAGTGGAGGATATCCTGGTGGACCCGACTATGGCCAAGGTTCGGACAATGTCCAGAAGCAGTTGGTACAAACGCTTACAGAAGCACTACAAGGTACTCAGTCCATGAGTTTAGTTTCAAGAGCAAAATTGTTTTCAATTAATAGTAGTTACCGGACCGACTTCGCAAGACTAGTTAGTGGGCCGATGAATTTGGGTGGCTCGGCGCAAAGTGAACTGCTTGTTAGCCTAGCTGGCATTTCTCCTAATTCTGATGCCCGTGTTTGTGCTAATGTAATAGTTAGTGCTTGCGTTAAGGCGATGCTAAGTTCAGGAGTATCAGTGTCTGACAGTAACTCTCAGCAGATTGCCTCCAAGCTTTCATCAACGATCGTAGACGCAGTATGTGGTGCAGCAGGTAGAGCGGGCATGAGAATACCTGACAGTGTTGTGCAGTCTGACAAGAATTTGGTTAGCCAAACAATCTCCTCTATTTCCAGTACATCCTCGGCAACAACGACAACCACAACATCATCAAGTTCGTTCTCGGGACTGGATTCCACAGGTGGCTATACCGGAATACCGAGTGGAGGATATCCTGGTGGACCCGACTATGGCCAAGGTTCGGACAATGTCCAGAGGCAGTTGGTACAAACGCTTACAGAAGCACTACAAGGTACTCAGTCCATGAGTTTAGTTTCAAGAGCAAAATTGTTTTCAATTAATAGTAGTTACCGGACCGACTTCGCAAGACTAGTTAGTGGGCCGATGAATTTGGGTGGCTCGGCGCAAAGTGAACTGCTTGTTAGCCTAGCTGGCATTTCTCCTAATTCTGATGCCCGTGTTTGTGCTAATGTAATAGTTAGTGCTTGCGTTAAGGCGATGCTAAGTTCAGGAGTATCAGTGTCTGACAGTAACTCTCAGCAGATTGCCTCCCAGCTTTCATCAACGATCGTAGATGCAGTATGTGGTGCAGCAGGTAGAGCGGGCATGAGAATACCTGACAGTGTTGTGCAGTCTGACAAGAATTTGGTTAGCCAAACAATCACCTCTATTTCCAGTACATCCTCGGCAACAACGACAACCACAACATCAGTTCAATCGACCGATTCATCATCAAGTTCGTTCTCGGGACTGGATTCCACAGGTGGCTATACCGGAATACCGAGTGGAGGATATCCTGGTGGACCCGACTATGGCCAAGGTTCGGACAATGTCCAGAAGCAGTTGGTACAAACGCTTACAGAAGCACTACAAGGTACTCAGTCCATGAGTTTAGTTTCAAGAGCAAAATTGTTTTCAATTAATAGTAGTTACCGGACCGACTTCGCAAGACTAGTTAGTGGGCCGATGAATTTGGGTGGCTCGGCGCAAAGTGAACTGCTTGTTAGCCTAGCTGGCATTTCTCCTAATTCTGATGCCCGTGTTTGTGCTAATGTAATAGTTAGTGCTTGCGTTAAGGCGATGCTAAGTTCAGGAGTATCAGTGTCTGACAGTAACTCTCAGCAGATTGCCTCCCAGCTTTCATCAACGATCGTAGATGCAGTATGTGGTGCAGCAGGTAGAGCGGGCATGAGAATACCTGACAGTGTTGTGCAGTCTGACAAGAATTTGGTTAGCCAAACAATCTCCTCTATTTCCAGTACATCCTCAGCAACAACGACAACCACAACATCATCAAGTTCGTTCTCGGGACTGGATTCCACAGGTGGCTATACCGGAATACCGAGTGGAGGATATCCTGGTGGACCCGACTATGGCCAAGGTTCGGACAATGTCCAGAGGCAGTTGGTACAAACGCTTACAGAAGCACTACAAGGTACTCAGTCCATGAGTTTAGTTTCAAGAGCAAAATTGTTTTCAATTAATAGTAGTTACCGGACCGACTTCGCAAGACTAGTTAGTGGGCCGATGAATTTGGGTGGCTCGGCGCAAAGTGAACTGCTTGTTAGCCTAGCTGGCATTTCTCCTAATTCTGATGCCCGTGTTTGTGCTAATGTAATAGTTAGTGCTTGCGTTAAGGCGATGCTAAGTTCAGGAGTATCAGTGTCTGACAGTAACTCTCAGCAGATTGCCTCCCAGCTTTCATCAACGATCGTAGATGCAGTATGTGGTGCAGCAGGTAGAGCGGGCATGAGAATACCTGACAGTGTTGTGCAGTCTGACAAGAATTTGGTTAGCCAAACAATCACCTCTATTTCCAGTACATCCTCAGCAACAACGACAACCACAACATCAGTTCAATCGACCGATTCATCATCAAGTTCGTTCTCGGGACTGGATTCCACAGGTGGCTATACCGGAATACCGAGTGGAGGATATCCTGGTGGACCCGACTATGGCCAAGGTTCGGACAATGTCCAGAGGCAGTTGGTACAAACGCTTACAGAAGCACTACAAGGTACTCAGTCCATGAGTTTAGTTTCAAGAGCAAAATTGTTTTCAATTAATAGTAGTTACCGGACCGACTTCGCAAGACTAGTTAGTGGGCCGATGAATTTGGGTGGCTCGGCGCAAAGTGAACTGCTTGTTAGCCTAGCTGGCATTTCTCCTAATTCTGATGCCCGTGTTTGTGCTAACGTAATAGTTAGTGCTTGCGTTAAGGCGATGCTAAGTTCAGGAGTATCAGTGTCTGACAGTAACTCTCAGCAGATTGCCTCCCAGCTTTCATCAACGATCGTAGATGCAGTATGTGGTGCAGCAGGTAGAGCGGGCATGAGAATACCTGACAGTGTTGTGCAGTCTGACAAGAATTTGGTTAGCCAAACAATCTCCTCTATTTCCAGTACATCCTCGGCAACAACGACAACCACAACATCATCAAGTTCGTTCTCGGGACTGGATTCCACAGGTGGCTATACCGGAATACCGAGTGGAGGATATCCTGGTGGACCCGACTATGGCCAAGGTTCGGACAATGTCCAGAGGCAGTTGGTACAAACGCTTACAGAAGCACTACAAGGTACTCAGTCCATGAGTTTAGTTTCAAGAGCAAAATTGTTTTCAATTAATAGTAGTTACCGGACCGACTTCGCAAGACTAGTTAGTGGGCCGATGAATTTGGGTGGCTCGGCGCAAAGTGAACTGCTTGTTAGCCTAGCTGGCATTTCTCCTAATTCTGATGCCCGTGTTTGTGCTAACGTAATAGTTAGTGCTTGCGTTAAGGCGATGCTAAGTTCAGGAGTATCAGTGTCTGACAGTAACTCTCAGCAGATTGCCTCCCAGCTTTCATCAACGATCGTAGATGCAGTATGTGGTGCAGCAGGTAGAGCGGGCATGAGAATACCTGACAGTGTTGTGCAGTCTGACAAGAATTTGGTTAGCCAAACAATCACCTCTATTTCCAGTACATCCTCGGCAACAACGACAACCACAACATCAGTTCAATCGACCGATTCATCATCAAGTTCGTTCTCGGGACTGGATTCCACAGGTGGCTATACCGGAATACCGAGTGGAGGATATCCTGGTGGACCCGACTATGGCCAAGGTTCGGACAATGTCCAGAGGCAGTTGGTACAAACGCTTACAGAAGCACTACAAGGTACTCAGTCCATGAGTTTAGTTTCAAGAGCAAAATTGTTTTCAATTAATAGTAGTTACCGGACCGACTTCGCAAGACTAGTTAGTGGGCCGATGAATTTGGGTGGCTCGGCGCAAAGTGAACTGCTTGTTAGCCTAGCTGGCATTTCTCCTAATTCTGATGCCCGTGTTTGTGCTAATGTTATAGTTAGTGCTTGCGTTAAGGCGATGCTAAGTTCAGGAGTATCAGTGTCTGACAGTAACTCTCAGCAGATTGCCTCCCAGCTTTCATCAACGATCGTAGATGCAGTATGTGGTGCAGCAGGTAGAGCGGGCATGAGAATACCTGACAGTGTTGTGCAGTCTGACAAGAATTTGGTTAGCCAAACAATCTCCTCTATTTCCAGTACATCCTCGGCAACAACGACAACCACAACATCATCAAGTTCGTTCTCGGGACTGGATTCCACAGGTGGCTATACCGGAATACCGAGTGGAGGATATCCTGGTGGACCCGACTATGGCCAAGGTTCGGACAATGTCCAGAGGCAGTTGGTACAAACGCTTACAGAAGCACTACAAGGTACTCAGTCCATGAGTTTAGTTTCAAGAGCAAAATTGTTTTCAATTAATAGTAGTTACCGGACCGACTTCGCAAGACTAGTTAGTGGGCCGATGAATTTGGGTGGCTCGGCGCAAAGTGAACTGCTTGTTAGCCTAGCTGGCATTTCTCCTAATTCTGATGCCCGTGTTTGTGCTAATGTAATAGTTAGTGCTTGCGTTAAGGCGATGCTAAGTTCAGGAGTATCAGTGTCTGACAGTAACTCTCAGCAGATTGCCTCCCAGCTTTCATCAACGATCGTAGATGCAGTATGTGGTGCAGCAGGCAGAGCGGGCATGAGAATACCTGACAGTGTTGTGCAGTCTGACAAGAATTTGGTTAGCCAAACAATCTCCTCTATTTCCAGTACATCCTCGGCAACAACGACAACCACAACATCATCAAGTTCGTTCTCGGGACTGGATTCCACAGGTGGCTATACCGGAATACCGAGTGGAGGATATCCTGGTGGACCCGACTATGGCCAAGGTTCGGACAATGTCCAGAGGCAGTTGGTACAAACGCTTACAGAAGCACTACAAGGTACTCAGTCCATGAGTTTAGTTTCAAGAGCAAAATTGTTTTCAATTAATAGTAGTTACCGGACCGACTTCGCAAGACTAGTTAGTGGGCCGATGAATTTGGGTGGCTCGGCGCAAAGTGAACTGCTTGTTAGCCTAGCTGGCATTTCTCCTAATTCTGATGCCCGAGTTTGTGCTAATGTAATAGTTAGTGCTTGCGTTAAGGCGATGCTAAGTTCAGGAGTATCAGTGTCTGACAGTAACTCTCAGCAGATTGCCTCCCAGCTTTCATCAACGATCGTAGATGCAGTATGTGGTGCAGCAGGCAGAGCGGGCATGAGAATACCTGACAGTGTTGTGCAGTCTGACAAGAATTTGGTTAGCCAAACAATCTCCTCTATTTCCAGTACATCCTCGGCAACAACGACAACCACAACATCATCAAGTTCGTTCTCGGGACTGGATTCCACAGGTGGCTATACCGGAATACCGAGTGGAGGATATCCTGGTGGACCCGACTATGGCCAAGGTTCGGACAATGTCCAGAGGCAGTTGGTACAAACGCTTACAGAAGCACTACAAGGTACTCAGTCCATGAGTTTAGTTTCAAGAGCAAAATTGTTTTCAATTAATAGTAGTTACCGGACCGACTTCGCAAGACTAGTTAGTGGGCCGATGAATTTGGGTGGCTCGGCGCAAAGTGAACTGCTTGTTAGCCTAGCTGGCATTTCTCCTAATTCTGATGCCCGAGTTTGTGCTAATGTAATAGTTAGTGCTTGCGTTAAGGCGATGCTAAGTTCAGGAGTATCAGTGTCTGACAGTAACTCTCAGCAGATTGCCTCCCAGCTTTCATCAACGATCGTAGATGCAGTATGTGGTGCAGCAGGTAGAGCGGGCATGAGAATACCTGACAGTGTTGTGCAGTCTGACAAGAATTTGGTTAGCCAAACAATCTCCTCTATTTCCAGTACATCCTCGGCAACAACGACAACCACAACATCATCAAGTTCGTTCTCGGGACTGGATTCCACAGGTGGCTATACCGGAATACCGAGTGGAGGATATCCTGGTGGACCCGACTATGGCCAAGGTTCGGACAATGTCCAGAGGCAGTTGGTACAAACGCTTACAGAAGCACTACAAGGTACTCAGTCCATGAGTTTAGTTTCAAGAGCAAAATTGTTTTCAATTAATAGTAGTTACCGGACCGACTTCGCAAGACTAGTTAGTGGGCCGATGAATTTGGGTGGCTCGGCGCAAAGTGAACTGCTTGTTAGCCTAGCTGGCATTTCTCCTAATTCTGATGCCCGTGTTTGTGCTAACGTAATAGTTAGTGCTTGCGTTAAGGCGATGCTAAGTTCAGGAGTATCAGTGTCTGACAGTAACTCTCAGCAGATTGCCTCCCAGCTTTCATCAACGATCGTAGATGCAGTATGTGGTGCAGCAGGCAGAGCGGGCATGAGAATACCTGACAGTGTTGTGCAGTCTGACAAGAATTTGGTTAGCCAAACAATCTCCTCTATTTCCAGTACATCCTCGGCAACAACGACAACCACAACATCATCAAGTTCGTTCTCGGGACTGGATTCCACAGGTGGCTATACCGGAATACCGAGTGGAGGATATCCTGGTGGACCCGACTATGGCCAAGGTTCGGACAATGTCCAGAGGCAGTTGGTACAAACGCTTACAGAAGCACTACAAGGTACTCAGTCCATGAGTTTAGTTTCAAGAGCAAAATTGTTTTCAATTAATAGTAGTTACCGGACCGACTTCGCAAGACTAGTTAGTGGGCCGATGAATTTGGGTGGCTCGGCGCAAAGTGAACTGCTTGTTAGCCTAGCTGGCATTTCTCCTAATTCTGATGCCCGTGTTTGTGCTAATGTAATAGTTAGTGCTTGCGTTAAGGCGATGCTAAGTTCAGGAGTATCAGTGTCTGACAGTAACTCTCAGCAGATTGCCTCCCAGCTTTCATCAACGATCGTAGATGCAGTATGTGGTGCAGCAGGCAGAGCGGGCATGAGAATACCTGACAGTGTTGTGCAGTCTGACAAGAATTTGGTTAGCCAAACAATCTCCTCTATTTCCAGTACATCCTCGGCAACAACGACAACCACAACATCATCAAGTTCGTTCTCGGGACTGGATTCCACAGGTGGCTATACCGGAATACCGAGTGGAGGATATCCTGGTGGACCCGACTATGGCCAAGGTTCGGACAATGTCCAGAGGCAGTTGGTACAAACGCTTACAGAAGCACTACAAGGTACTCAGTCCATGAGTTTAGTTTCAAGAGCAAAATTGTTTTCAATTAATAGTAGTTACCGGACCGACTTCGCAAGACTAGTTAGTGGGCCGATGAATTTGGGTGGCTCGGCGCAAAGTGAACTGCTTGTTAGCCTAGCTGGCATTTCTCCTAATTCTGATGCCCGAGTTTGTGCTAATGTAATAGTTAGTGCTTGCGTTAAGGCGATGCTAAGTTCAGGAGTATTAGTGTCTGACAGTAACTCTCAGCAGATTGCCTCCCAGCTTTCATCAACGATCGTAGATGCAGTATGTGGTGCAGCAGGTAGAGCGGGCATGAGAATACCTGACAGTGTTGTGCAGTCTGACAAGAATTTGGTTAGCCAAACAATCTCCTCTATTTCCAGTACATCCTCGGCAACAACGACAACCACAACATCATCAAGTTCGTTCTCGGGACTGGATTCCACAGGTGGCTATACCGGAATACCGAGTGGAGGATATCCTGGTGGACCCGACTATGGCCAAGGTTCGGACAATGTCCAGAGGCAGTTGGTACAAACGCTTACAGAAGCACTACAAGGTACTCAGTCCATGAGTTTAGTTTCAAGAGCAAAATTGTTTTCAATTAATAGTAGTTACCGGACCGACTTCGCAAGACTAGTTAGTGGGCCGATGAATTTGGGTGGCTCGGCGCAAAGTGAACTGCTTGTTAGCCTAGCTGGCATTTCTCCTAATTCTGATGCCCGTGTTTGTGCTAACGTAATAGTTAGTGCTTGCGTTAAGGCGATGCTAAGTTCAGGAGTATCAGTGTCTGACAGTAACTCTCAGCAGATTGCCTCCCAGCTTTCATCAACGATCGTAGATGCAGTATGTGGTGCAGCAGGTAGAGCGGGCATGAGAATACCTGACAGTGTTGTGCAGTCTGACAAGAATTTGGTTAGCCAAACAATCTCCTCTATTTCCAGTACATCCTCGGCAACAACGACAACCACAACATCATCAAGTTCGTTCTCGGGACTGGATTCCACAGGTGGCTATACCGGAATACCGAGTGGAGGATATCCTGGTGGACCCGACTATGGCCAAGGTTCGGACAATGTCCAGAGGCAGTTGGTACAAACGCTTACAGAAGCACTACAAGGTACTCAGTCCATGAGTTTAGTTTCAAGAGCAAAATTGTTTTCAATTAATAGTAGTTACCGGACCGACTTCGCAAGACTAGTTAGTGGGCCGATGAATTTGGGTGGCTCGGCGCAAAGTGAACTGCTTGTTAGCCTAGCTGGCATTTCTCCTAATTCTGATGCCCGTGTTTGTGCTAACGTAATAGTTAGTGCTTGCGTTAAGGCGATGCTAAGTTCAGGAGTATCAGTGTCTGACAGTAACTCTCAGCAGATTGCCTCCCAGCTTTCATCAACGATCGTAGATGCAGTATGTGGTGCAGCAGGTAGAGCGGGCATGAGAATACCTGACAGTGTTGTGCAGTCTGACAAGAATTTGGTTAGCCAAACAATCACCTCTATTTCCAGTACATCCTCGGCAACAACGACAACCACAACATCAGTTCAATCGACCGATTCATCATCAAGTTCGTTCTCGGGACTGGATTCCACAGGTGGCTATACCGGAATACCGAGTGGAGGATATCCTGGTGGACCCGACTATGGCCAAGGTTCGGACAATGTCCAGAAGCAGTTGGTACAAACGCTTACAGAAGCACTACAAGCTACTCAGTCCATGAGTTTAGTTTCAAGAGCAAAATTGTTTTCAATTAATAGTAGTTACCGGACCGACTTCGCAAGACTAGTTAGTGGGCCGATGAATTTGGGTGGCTCGGCGCAAAGTGAACTGCTTGTTAGCCTAGCTGGCATTTCTCCTAATTCTGATGCCCGTGTTTGTGCTAATGTAATAGTTAGTGCTTGCGTTAAGGCGATGCTAAGTTCAGGAGTATCAGTGTCTGACAGTAACTCTCAGCAGATTGCCTCCCAGCTTTCATCAACGATCGTAGATGCAGTATGTGGTGCAGCAGGCAGAGCGGGCATGAGAATACCTGACAGTGTTGTGCAGTCTGACAAGAATTTGGTTAGCCAAACAATCTCCTCTATTTCCAGTACATCCTCAGCAACAACGACAACCACAACATCATCAAGTTCGTTCTCGGGACTGGATTCCACAGGTGGCTATACCGGAATACCGAGTGGAGGATATCCTGGTGGACCCGACTATGGCCAAGGTTCGGACAATGTCCAGAGGCAGTTGGTACAAACGCTTACAGAAGCACTACAAGGTACTCAGTCCATGAGTTTAGTTTCAAGAGCAAAATTGTTTTCAATTAATAGTAGTTACCGGACCGACTTCGCAAGACTAGTTAGTGGGCCGATGAATTTGGGTGGCTCGGCGCAAAGTGAACTGCTTGTTAGCCTAGCTGGCATTTCTCCTAATTCTGATGCCCGTGTTTGTGCTAACGTAATAGTTAGTGCTTGCGTTAAGGCGATGCTAAGTTCAGGAGTATCAGTGTCTGACAGTAACTCTCAGCAGATTGCCTCCCAGCTTTCATCAACGATCGTAGATGCAGTATGTGGTGCAGCAGGTAGAGCGGGCATGAGAATACCTGACAGTGTTGTGCAGTCTGACAAGAATTTGGTTAGCCAAACAATCACCTCTATTTCCAGTACATCCTCGGCAACAACGACAACCACAACATCAGTTCAATCGACCGATTCATCATCAAGTTCGTTCTCGGGACTGGATTCCACAGGTGGCTATACCGGAATACCGAGTGGAGGATATCCTGGTGGACCCGACTATGGCCAAGGTTCGGACAATGTCCAGAAGCAGTTGGTACAAACGCTTACAGAAGCACTACAAGGTACTCAGTCCATGAGTTTAGTTTCAAGAGCAAAATTGTTTTCAATTAATAGTAGTTACCGGACCGACTTCGCAAGACTAGTTAGTGGGCCGATGAATTTGGGTGGCTCGGCGCAAAGTGAACTGCTTGTTAGCCTAGCTGGCATTTCTCCTAATTCTGATGCCCGTGTTTGTGCTAATGTAATAGTTAGTGCTTGCGTTAAGGCGATGCTAAGTTCAGGAGTATTAGTGTCTGACAGTAACTCTCAGCAGATTGCCTCCCAGCTTTCATCAACGATCGTAGATGCAGTATGTGGTGCAGCAGGTAGAGCGGGCATGAGAATACCTGACAGTGTTGTGCAGTCTGACAAGAATTTGGTTAGCCAAACAATCTCCTCTATTTCCAGTACATCCTCGGCAACAACAAGAACCACAACATCATCAAGTTCGTTCTCGGGACTGGATTCCACAGGTGGCTATACCGGAATACCGAGTGGAGGATATCCTGGTGGACCCGACTATGGCCAAGGTTCGGACAATGTCCAGAGGCAGTTGGTACAAACGCTTACAGAAGCACTACAAGGTACTCAGTCCATGAGTTTAGTTTCAAGAGCAAAATTGTTTTCAATTAATAGTAGTTACCGGACCGACTTCGCAAGACTAGTTAGTGGGCCGATGAATTTGGGTGGCTCGGCGCAAAGTGAACTGCTTGTTAGCCTAGCTGGCATTTCTCCTAATTCTGATGCCCGTGTTTGTGCTAACGTAATAGTTAGTGCTTGCGTTAAGGCGATGCTAAGTTCAGGAGTATCAGTGTCTGACAGTAACTCTCAGCAGATTGCCTCCCAGCTTTCATCAACGATCGTAGATGCAGTATGTGGTGCAGCAGGTAGAGCGGGCATGAGAATACCTGACAGTGTTGTGCAGTCTGACAAGAATTTGGTTAGCCAAACAATCACCTCTATTTCCAGTACATCCTCGGCAACAACGACAACCACAACATCAGTTCAATCGACCGATTCATCATCAAGTTCGTTCTCGGGACTGGATTCCACAGGTGGCTATACCGGAATACCGAGTGGAGGATATCCTGGTGGACCCGACTATGGCCAAGGTTCGGACAATGTCCAGAAGCAGTTGGTACAAACGCTTACAGAAGCACTACAAGGTACTCAGTCCATGAGTTTAGTTTCAAGAGCAAAATTGTTTTCAATTAATAGTAGTTACCGGACCGACTTCGCAAGACTAGTTAGTGGGCCGATGAATTTGGGTGGCTCGGCGCAAAGTGAACTGCTTGTTAGCCTAGCTGGCATTTCTCCTAATTCTGATGCCCGTGTTTGTGCTAATGTAATAGTTAGTGCTTGCGTTAAGGCGATGCTAAGTTCAGGAGTATCAGTGTCTGACAGTAACTCTCAGCAGATTGCCTCCCAGCTTTCATCAACGATCGTAGATGCAGTATGTGGTGCAGCAGGCAGAGCGGGCATGAGAATACCTGACAGTGTTGTGCAGTCTGACAAGAATTTGGTTAGCCAAACAATCTCCTCTATTTCCAGTACATCCTCAGCAACAACGACAACCACAACATCATCAAGTTCGTTCTCGGGACTGGATTCCACAGGTGGCTATACCGGAATACCGAGTGGAGGATATCCTGGTGGACCCGACTATGGCCAAGGTTCGGACAATGTCCAGAGGCAGTTGGTACAAACGCTTACAGAAGCACTACAAGGTACTCAGTCCATGAGTTTAGTTTCAAGAGCAAAATTGTTTTCAATTAATAGTAGTTACCGGTCCGACTTCGCAAGACTAGTTAGTGGGCCGATGAATTTGGGTGGCTCGGCGCAAAGTGAACTGCTTGTTAGCCTAGCTGGCATTTCTCCTAATTCTGATGCCCGAGTTTGTGCTAATGTAATAGTTAGTGCTTGCGTTAAGGCGATGCTAAGTTCAGGAGTATCAGTGTCTGACAGTAACTCTCAGCAGATTGCCTCCCAGCTTTCTTCAACGATCGTAGATGCAGTATGTGGTGCAGCAGGCAGAGCGGGCATGAGAATACCTGACAGTGTTGTGCAGTCTGACAAGAATTTGGTTAGCCAAACAATCTCCTCTATTTCCAGTACATCCTCGGCAACAACGACAACCACAACATCATCAAGTTCGTTCTCGGGACTGGATTCCACAGGTGGCTATACCGGAATACCGAGTGGAGGATATCCTGGTGGACCCGACTATGGCCAAGGTTCGGACAATGTCCAGAGGCAGTTGGTACAAACGCTTACAGAAGCACTACAAGGTACTCAGTCCATGAGTTTAGTTTCAAGAGCAAAATTGTTTTCAATTAATAGTAGTTACCGGACCGACTTCGCAAGACTAGTTAGTGGGCCGATGAATTTGGGTGGCTCGGCGCAAAGTGAACTGCTTGTTAGCCTAGCTGGCATTTCTCCTAATTCTGATGCCCGTGTTTGTGCTAATGTAATAGTTAGTGCTTGCGTTAAGGCGATGCTAAGTTCAGGAGTATCAGTGTCTGACAGTAACTCTCAGCAGATTGCCTCCCAGCTTTCATCAACGATCGTAGATGCAGTATGTGGTGCAGCAGGTAGAGCGGGCATGAGAATACCTGACAGTGTTGTGCAGTCTGACAAGAATTTGGTTAGCCAAACAATCTCCTCTATTTCCAGTACATCCTCGGCAACAACGACAACCACAACATCAGTTCAATCGACCGATTCATCATCAAGTTCGTTCTCGGGACTGGATTCCACAGGTGGCTATACCGGAATACCGAGTGGAGGATATCCTGGTGGACCCGACTATGGCCAAGGTTCGGGCAATGTTCAGAGGCAGTTGGTACAAACGATTACAGAAGCACTACAAGGTACTCAGACCATGAAATTAGTTTTCGGTGCACAATTGTTTCCAAATAATAGTTTCCGGACCGAGTTCGCAAGACTAGTTAGTGGGTCGATGAATTTGGGTGGCTCGGCGTCAAGTGAACTGCTTGTTAGCCTAGCTGGCATTTCTCCTACTTCTGATGCCCGTGTTTCTTTTAAAGTATTGGTTAGTGCTTGTGTTGGGGCGATGCTAAGTTCAGGAGTATCAGTGTCTGACAGTAACTGTCAGCAGATTGCCTCCCAGCTTTCATCAACGATCGTAGATGCAGTATGTGGTGCAGCAGTTAGAGCGGGCGTGAGAATACCTGACAGTGTTGTGCAGTCTGACAAGAATTTGGTTAGCCAAACTATTTCCAGTACATCCTCGGCAACAACGACAAGCGCAACATCAGTTCAATCGACCGATTTATCATCAAGTTCGTTCTTGGGACAGGATTCCACAGGTGTCAGCTCAAGTACATCTGTATCTAGTATCATTAATTCTCCAAATGGACTGAAGTCACCGCAAGCCAATGCAAGAATCAACTCGTTGGCTTCATTGTTTAACAATGCTATTGGTTCTAACGGTGTGCAGATCGACGCTGTTTCCCAAGGACTTGCCGGAATCATGTCCAATCTGAAGAGATCTGGAATGTCACCTACCCAAGCGCAGGTGGAAGCTTTGGTGGAGATGAACTGCGCTTTGCTAAAGATTGTTGTCGCCTCTCAGGGTGGCAGTCCGAATTCTGTATCTTCCTCTTCTATGACATCTTTGCTCTCTGTTATGTTGTGAAATATGACTGCTTTTCAATAAGTAATGTCTTTAATTGGAATAATAATAATCTTTAATAAATGCATTCAGGAAATAATTTTTTTTTTGTCTTGTTTTCAATGTATCAATACAATTATTACAAATATTCATTTACATGTTAATAAAACGATTGATCAATATTTTGTAAAATATAAATATTTGATAACGTATTAGTTGTATTATCGTATTTTTAATTTACAATTATTCATAATTCATGAAATTAATATGAACTATAATACAAACTCTCCAGGAGTAAAGTAAATAGGCATGCATGTTTGATGCATAAAATGATAGGTTATGAAGCATGTTTAGAATGAAAGGAATAAAACAAAATCGCGTATTTTCAGTGTCTTGGTAGCAGTGACTGAAATACGGCTTACAGTTTTCTTATGTATGGAAAAAAGTCTTAAAGCAGCCTCATTCTTTTTTATTTGCTCTTGTTATCATGCTTCATATTTTATACGTTTAGCTGAAACACATCATAAATAATCCCACATCATTTTAAAATTATGAATTAAACGCAATATCTTATTTTTCTAAGGAAAGCATATTATTGGATTATAATGCTGTTAAATAATAATAAGACTACTAAGAGGTACACATTACCGCTGGGCGAAGATTTGTGGATCTTTTGGGTTCACACTCTATCGTTTGCAGTACATAGTGTTTTAGCGTTTTTAAATAAAATAAAATTTAGTGTTTTATTCATTTGGTCCCAAATTTAAAGTGCGATTTCAAAAGTGTGCTTTGAATTGGGAAATTATGGTATGCTCACATGCTGTTTTTCATTTGTTCCTTTTGGAGACGATCAGATTTTACCAGCCCTAAATTATTTATATTAAACTTAAATTTAAATTTATAAAACCTCCCTTTCTGGCAATTTTTTACTATTAGATGTAGTAATGATTTTTTAATTAATCAAATTTAGTGAAGATAAAAAAAAAAACTCAGATCATAGATTTCATTACCAATATTTGTGAAACTTGATGCCGATCCCTGTCTTCGACAAATATTACTTGTGTCGAGACCTGGATTTTTCAGTACTATTCAGGACCAAAAAGAAAGACAGAAAAATTAACAATCTATGCATTCGAGAAACCCTATTCTCCAAAATTAAAAAAAACAAAAAACACTTGTAAAAACAAATCAAAATTTAAAACAATGCTGATTGCATTTTATGATATGAATGGTATCATTTAAAAATAATAGCTACCAGAAGGCACGACAAGGAAGCAGCATCGTTACAAACAAGTTCTAATGAAGATGAGAGATATGATAGAAAAAATTGCCAAGTATTCTGGAAAAAAGGATTTCATTTTACACCGTGAAACAGAATTTTAATCAACAAACGGATAGCAATACTGAAACGTCCTCCATATTTCCCTGATTTAACATCGTGTAATTTTTTTTTCTTTCCCCAAAAATAAATTCTGCACAAAAGGGATTCACATGTTAAGTTTCATGTTAAAGATTTCATGTTAAGATTCACATGTTAAGAACAAAACGTCACAGCTGTTTAAACAGTTACCAAAAAATGAATAGCCACGTGTTTTTGACCAGTTAACAATGGAAATGGGTTGAGGTGTGAGAGCCAATGAGGAGCACATACACTCAAGAGCCAAAACATTATGACCACCCCTACATTTTGCAATGAACTCGCCTGGATGACGTGGAAGGCACGTGATCAGGTGGAAGTGGTATTTAACTGGTATTAAGTGGTGGTATTAATCCATGCCAAGGCGGGTTGAAGCTGTGTTGCGCGCCAAAGGTGGGCCAACTCGTTATTGACAGGTGGTCATAATGTTTTGGCTCTTGAGTGTATAAGGAAAGAAACAATAGATTTTGCCATGAAGTGTAAATAAATAACAGGCTGAAAAGTTCGTAGGCTACAACGCAGGCGTAGTACTACGTAGGCGTAGGTAGTCAAATTTAAACACGTTTTTTTTTTAAGGTTAGGGCTAACTAAATATCATATGGATTTAATACTAATAGCGCCATCTATGTGTCAGCCTACGAACTTTTCAGTCCCCCTGTTATTCTTGGTTCTTTGGCTCCCATTGCTATTATTTTACAAACAGACAGGTTTTTCTCTGAGTTTATTATAGAGGTCTTGTAGGAAAAATCGATGCAAAGAATAAGAATATCATTACAGACTTGTTGAACATAGAAACATCATACGATTTCCTTTTTTTTTTTCTAAGTTTTATTACAGCCTTTTTATCTGTTTTTGATAGGTTTTACCGCAACTTTAAAACATGCAGAAATTCTTTAAAAGTTCATAGGAGCAAATATAAATCCCCTTATCCCAGAAAGAGACGTTTCAGATATGTTGTTCTAATGCAGCTGGCAATACAGAGATAGTTTATCTTTATGTCATAAGCAAGGACTGCGCCACTGTCACTCATGTACCCAGGGGGGTACGTGTAGCTTGCAAATGTGCCCAGAAGTAAATCCAATTTTCAATTTAAATTTCCCGGGCACACGGAATTTCAATTTTTTTTCTGTTTTAGGTTGCTGCCACAGACGTCAAAATATCCATTAGTGTTTCAGATACGCTTGGCTTTGTGAGACAATAAAAGTGATTCCGGCGATTTTTGAATTATCTAAATTAATTGACCAAAGAACTTGCATTGAATTTTGTTCGCAGAAGGCATTCGGTGAGCAAACTATATCTGAAAGAAACGTTTACCTGTTATAAACAGTTCAAAGAAGGCAGAGAATGCGTTGAGGAGGAAGAGTGCTCTGGACGACCACCAACCTCAACCGACGAAGATTACGTCCAAAAAATGAAAGATTTGGTGCTTGTACATTTAGAGATCTTACTGCTGATGTTTGAATTTCCATTTTAAAAGACGTTTTGGGCCTCGAAAGCGTCAAATCTCGATTGGTACCGAAAACAACGAAATTTTTGGAAAAACAGTGTGTGGAACAATACTTTATGACTATCAGGACAAGTTAAAATGCATCATAACTGGAGATGAGACTTGGATTTATGCTTACGACCTGGAAGCAATCTATAAATCGTGACAAAGGTGAAGCAAGACCGAAAAGAGCAGGCAAGGAATATTATTTGAGTGTTATGCGTTGTTTGCGTGAAGCTTTTCTCAAAAAGAGGCCACATTTATGGAAAGACAATTCTTGGTTTTTGCACAACTCTTGGTTCCGCGGACACCGTTTTGAGTCGGCTGAAGAGATTCAACGTGAATAGACGCGCGTTTGAAGGTCATCTCGGCCAATGACTTTTTAGCGTGCATTGAGGATTGGAAAAGACGTTGGCATAAATGAATTGTGTCCGGAGGAGATTACTTTGAAAGCGATGAAATAAATTTAGAAAATTAAACAAAGAGTTTTTGAAAAAAAAAAAATAGCCATACTTTTTGAGCACTGTAGTATGCTACGGACGCGTGTAACACTACTTCTACTAAGCTCTACGATCGTATTAGACAGGAACCTACGGTTTAAAGCGGATTCCGAACCCCTGCAAATATCCATGGCACTGCCGGGATACGAACCGATACCTGTGATGCCCTGTACTAGAGCTCTAGACACTATGCCTTCAAGCCTCGATCATCAAAATCTTAACGACAGCATTAATAATTTTTCTGAAAAAGCACGAAACGTATCGGCGTCGACAATATTTTTTTTATATTCCTGAATAAGAAAAGAAAGAGATTGAATTGAATTTCCAATTGCAATTCCAATACACAATTGAATTTGAGTCCTTAGAAGGAATTAGAATTAAAAGATAACGAAAAGGTCATATTAAACATGCTACATATCTAAAAACAATTTTTGCTCTAGGATGATTTTAGGGCAATTTTAAGAAAAGTCTTTTTATTAAAGTCGAAGAGAAACAAGTAATATATAAAAAAAAAATTTTTAAGTCAATTCCTACTTTTTTTTTCTTTCACTCTATTGCAGAAAGTCTTTTATAAACAATTTTCATTCATTTTTTTAAGTTTATCTGACGCCATCTATTGGTAGATATATGCAACTTAAATCTAAAAAAAACCTAAAATTAATGAATTAAATTTAATTACTGAATTAATAATTTAAAAAACTGTATTAACAGCCAGTGACATCCGCTACAAGTTCAAAAAAATGTATATGGACTGGAGTGGATGAATAAAAAGTATTTTATGAACGAATGAAAATTTGAACAAGATGTATATATAGGGAGAGTGTGAGCTAATAGAAGGAATTGAAAAAAAAAACAATATCATCAGGAACCACACTATTTTAAGACGGTTTGTACCACAGATATGCAGATGAAAACTACTTACTTTATGACCTATGCGACAACACACAAATCTAACATCATTCCATTTGTTGAATGCAGACAATTAGATTCAACTTTTAAATAATTTGTTGATTGAATGCAAGAGGTGATGTTGAGAAAATTTCCTTGGCAGATATTTTCATAATATATAATATTAGAATTCCTTAGGTGAAATACACTCAAGAGCCAAAACATTATGACCACCCCTACATTTTGCAATGAACTCGCCTGGAGGACGTGTAAGGCACGTGATCAGGTGGAAGTGGTATTTAACTGCTGCTGGAGAGTCGGAAAAATCATTCTTTCACTTACTTCTGTGTGTGATGGGTAAGGCTGCGGATCTAAGCGACTTTGATAGATTGCAGATTGTAATGGCTGGCATCGTCCTTCCCCCCACAGCCCACTCCGTGAAACAGAATTTTAATCAACAAACGGATAGCAATACTGAACCGTCCTCCATATTTGCCTGATTTAACATCGTGTAATTTTTTTTTCTTTCCCCAAAAATAAATTCTGCACAAAAGGGATTCACATGTTAAGATTTCATGTTAAAGATTTCATGCTAAGATTTCACACATTAAGATTTTGATTCACATGTTAAGGACAAAACGTCACAGCTGTTTAAACAGTTATCAAAAAATGAACAGCCCCGTGTTTTTGACCAGTCAACAATGGAAATGGGTTGATGTGTGAGAGCCAATGAGGAGCACATAGACTCAAGAGCCAAAACATTATGACCACCCCTACATTTTGCAATCAACTCGCCTGGATGACGTGGAAGGCACGTGATCAGGTGGAAGTGGTATTTAACTGGTATTAAGTGGTGATATTAATCCATGCCAAGGCGGGTTGAAGCTGTGTTGTGCGCCAAAGGTGGGCCAGCTCGTTATTGACAGGTGGTCAGAATGTTTTGGCTCTTGAGTGTATATTGATAAGAATTAAGACAAGCA
The DNA here is from genome assembly GCA_021605075.1 of Caerostris darwini. Lineage (NCBI taxonomy): Eukaryota > Metazoa > Arthropoda > Arachnida > Araneae > Araneidae > Caerostris > Caerostris darwini. Next base: position 20,929 of record BPLQ01015710.1, read on the forward strand.
CAAAGAAGAAAATTATCTAATAGTATTATAATAAAAGCAATTGCAATAAAAAGTACCGCAACAAAAATTGTCAGAATAAATTAATATTTTAAAGGTGTCTTTGCAACTTTGATACAACTGTGATTAAGAAACATAATAAAAGAAAAAGAAAAATTGCAGTTAAATTTACAAAGATATACAAAATCTTCTACTTTAATGGGCTATTTTTATCTTGAATGTACAATACGATACGGCTAGTCATTGAGACAAATGGTTTTTTTTAAACTTATCATGAGATATTTTATTACGCAGCTGATGTAAACATTCCTTTAGTTCGATCAAACTCTTGCTGCCAACTTGTAAACCATGTGACAATGTCATGTGACACCCTTGTTGTGAGAGACTGAGCATTTTTCTATTAGATAGTGTAACTGGGGGGCTGAAAAATTAATCCATGTCATTTTTAATTAGCCCTAACCTTCAAAAGACACGTGTATAAATTTTACAGCTGTTGCACTATTAATATGTGAGTTATAGCATTTTTAGTATTCATCACGTGCAGTCCACTCGGCTGATTGTCGATTGGACTCCGGTGTGAAACGATGGAGCCATGTTTCATCCATTGTCACATGTCGATGCAAAAATTATGATTGAACATCTAAAAACACTGCTTAGAATCATCAATTCGTTGCTGTTTTGGGTCGATTGTGAGATCGCGCGGCACCCACTTTGAACAGAGCTTTCGCATATCCAAATATTTATTCACGATATGTCCAACACGTTTCTTTGATATCTTTAGGGTCTCAGCTATCTCAATCAACTTTACTTTACGGTTATCAGAAATTATTTTGTGGACTTTTTTGATGTTTTCTTTGGTAACAGCCTCTTTGGGGCGTCCACTGCGTGCATCGTCTTCGGTGCTCATTTCGCCTCGTCTACATTTAGCAAACCACTTCTCTACGGTTTATTTTCCTGGTGCAAAGTCCGAATCATGTTTATCAAGCCAAGCCTTGGCTTCAATAGTATTTTTGCAATGCTTTATTAACACACGAAATTCCTTTTTATCCATTTTTTTCAAACTAACAAAAGTTGCTTCACTAAAAATACTATAACTCACATACTAATAGTGCAACAGCTGTTAAATTTATACACGTTCCTTTTGAAGATTAGGGTTAACTAAAAATCATATGGATTTAATACTGGTAGAGCCATCTATGTGTCAGCCTATGAACTATTCAGCCCACCTGTTACATTACCTGAGGGTTTGATGAGGAAATAAATCATTAAGCACTAATTCCACTACGTGCAGAGAAATGAAAAACTCGAATTTTTACTCTGACAGGATGATTTGAATTTATAATTGCAAGAATGAGAATTTTGTAACTTTTTTATTAAGTATTTCGAGAAAATAATTGAAAGTTCTCTCTCCTGTTATCGTTTATCATTTTATATTAATAAAAATTGTTTTTATTTCAGATCAGGAGTCTCCACACTACGATCAGCGAGTGACGAAAATTTATTAACCATAAGCAATTGAAAAATTTTTTAAATATCATTCGTTTAACTAGAATCTATATAAAAATATTTCAATCGATATTACAAAAAGCTCTTGTAGCCAAATTAATATCTGCACATTTAAATGTTGCGCTTCCATAAATTTAATAAAAATGCACCTATTTTCAAATCATTGCAAAAAATATATCGCCTTATAGGACGCAAAGGCAAAGAAAGATCGGGTTGCATTATTTGTGACCCATTCTTGGCCAACATATCAGCCTGCTCCGAGCAATGCATTTTCCGGTGTTCAACAGCCTATCTATCTAATAGCAGTATGCAGTTTCCAGAAATCTCACATTCACAGTGATTGGAAGTTGTCAAGGTCTTAATTGCCTCCCTGGAATCAACAAAAAAGACGATATTTTCTTTTTCATACTGCTCTATTATGTCTGAGACCGCAGAAATGACTACTATTTCGCCATCAAAGTTGTCAAAGTGCCTTTATTTTGAATGTTAAATAAATACTCGTGGCTCTAATAAAAGCTGGTTTTAATTTTCACAATCTAACAAAAGATTTTTTTTTCTTTCTAATGCAGCTGGCAAACACAGACAGCTTGGTCTTGGATGCTTAAAGCAAGCGCTGCACAGACGTACTCACTTTGCATTACCCAGGGGGCGCGTGTAACTTGAAGATAAGCCACGGACGCGGAGTAACAATGCCCCCGCAACGCTCTACGATCCTATTAGATCGGGACCTACTTTTTAAAGTGGATTCCGAACCACTACAAACAACCATGGCACCGCCGGGACCCGAAACCTGTGGTACCGAGCGCCAGAGCGCTAGCCACTCGGTCATTCAGGTCCCTCTAACAAAACATAATGATCCCAAAATAACTAGCAAAATTTTCAACCATCAGCAACGGCTTAATTGACGTTTTCCTAACTAAACATTAAATTCCGTTAGTTAACGTGTCATATTTCCAAAACGAATCCGTCGTTTACTGACTTTCTCTGGAGATTTTACAATTCGGAAAATTAATCACAACTTCATCGACGGAAACTCCTTTTCTTGGTGCTAACGATCAACAGTAATCCTCAGAGACAAGCCGATGAAATATTGCATAAGGTTCGCGGGGGAAGGGATTAGAGTGGAAAGTTTCTGGATAAAATTACCACTGGGACATGGCTGTAAGATCCGCTAATTATTCGATATGAATTTTGTGATTATGTTTGAATTTGAATCTATAAGCAGTAGTGATTAAAAGAGTTTTGGGATTTTGCGTTACGGCCTTGAAAGGTGCTGCTTTAAATTAAATATAGAATTCAGAATGCTAATTGCCATTTAAAATTTTGTTTAAATTTCCCTATTAATGTTTTACGCGTAATCTTATATTTCGACAATGGGCTCAATTAGTTCATAATTATTTGAAAAATATTGTTCATCGTTTTATGGTTGTGGTATCAAATGCTTATAGCATGATATTTAAAATTAAAATTTTAAATTAAACTAAGAAAGAATTCATTATATTTGGCAGTTTTATTGAAACTAATTACCTCTATAGCTCGAAGTAAAATAAATTACCGACTTTAAGGATTCGCCGACAATGCACGTCATTGTTTCCTAGAAAACAATGTATGAGTATGTAGTAAATAGAATAACCAATTCTATGAAATAGCAACTCGGAAAGAAAAAGAAATTTCTACTCTTTATAGCTTAGATAATGCTATAGATAGAGTACGATCGAATTGTCTAAAGCAAAAAGAAAAATAATAATAATAATAACTGACTTTTTTAATACATAATATTTTTAATTCTAAGGTTTTTTTCTGAATTATTTTGATTTTTTATTGTAGTACGTAATATAACTTTTAAGTTGCAAATAAACATATTTATTACATATTTAACTTGAATTTTTATTGTTTTTTAACACTCAAACTCAAAATAAGTTAGAAAGAATCTGACCTCTGCAAGTCGAATATTTCCTTACAAAATCCACGCAAGTCGAATATTTCCTTACAAAATCCACGGCAAGTCGAATATTTCCTTACAAAATACACGGCAAGTCGAATATTTCCTTACAAAATTCAAGCCGGTCGAATATTTCCTTACAAAATCCACGCTAGTCGAATATTTCCTTACAAAATCCAAGCAAGTCGAATATTTCCTTACAAAATCCACGCAAGTCGAATATTTCCTTACAAAATACACGCCAGTCGAATATTTCCTACAAAATACAAAATCCTTACAAAATACACGCAAGTCGAATATTTCCTTACAAAATACACGCAAGTCGAATATTTCCTTACAAAATACACACAAGTCGAATATTTCCTTACAAAATACACGCAAGTCGAATATTTCCTTACAAAATACACGCAAGTCGAAAACTTTATAACTCGAATTACTTGGCGTCTCCCATGAAGTTCGACTTACAGAGGTTCTGTATTATCTATTTGTATTATCTGTATTATATATTGTATTATCTATTATAATGTATTATCTATTTGTATTATCTGTATTATATATTGTATTATCTATTATAATGTATTATCTATTTGTATTGCTGATACCTTTTGTGATATGCGGGCAAAACTGGGTTTTACAATCCTTTTTCTTCATTTTACATTGTATTTTTGAGGTTTAGAATTTTTATTATTGTCGTTTCATAACAATCGTGACTACTACAAGTATAATTGTAACGATACTATTAATTGACCAGTGTTCTGCAATTAATTATTGTTTTCTAGACGCCTTAATTTGTCTATAATAAAAAATTTTTACGTAATTGTTTCGGAATAGTTATTTAACTGTGCATGTATTGTTTTTTCTTCTTGTAAGCTTTGAAGCTTTTCAAACCTTCTTCAGATTTGCTATTTAGGTTGCTGCTGTACTCAAGGTAGATTTCTGTGGGTTAACAAGGGTATGCGATAATTTCAACATTAGGGAAGATATATTTCAGGTTAGATTAGATTTCAACATCGCACTTATCGTTTCTGATTTATCGTTTATCCTCTTTGTTTCAATTCCTACTATTAGTTCCCACTCTCCCTATATATATCTTGTTCAAATTTTCAATCGTTCATAAAATACTTTTTATTCATCCACTCAAGTTCAGATACATTTTTTGAACTTGTAGTGGATGATACTTGATTTTAATACGGTTTTTTTAAATATTAATTCAGTAATTAAATTAAATTAATTAATTTTAGTTTTTTTTAGATTTAAGTTGCATGCTTCTAATAATAGATGGCGCCAGATGTAAGAGGACAATTTCGACTTTATTTGTAAAGGACTTTTCTGAAATATAGTGATAAAAGTTGGAATTGACTTAAATTTTTTCTTTTTTTATATTACTTGTTTCATCTAACGCTCCCCAGCGGATTCGAACATGAATCCTCCAGCTTGTTTACAATTCACCTTGCAACTAGGCCATGAATTTTAGAAAAACAGCCCCGCGTAAATGCTTTAGAAATTTCAATTTTATTTTAATTAAAAATATTAAAATAAGGATGTTTCTGATGAAAATGACTAGACTATAAAATGAAAAAAATGACTAGCACATGAACTACAAAATTAAATCTGTAGTAAAAAAAAATCCTTTATACTCATCTTTAATACAATAAATGAAATAAGATTTTAATCAATTTTATGATAATTAATTCAAAATAAATGATGCAAAATCTACATTTTAACACTTATTCGTAATTAAATAATAATGAATCTCAATATTTATGCTGCATTAAGTAAAATTAGAAAGTAAAATAAACAATATTTCTCTTCGTTTAATTAATATTTAGAAATGACGAATTAATTATTATTTTCATTAAATGCTTTTATTACTTTTTTTTTAAAGAGAGTTTAGGTATTTATATGCGCAATGTAAACAAGTATGTCATTAGTATCAAGATAAAACATAGAAATGACTCTCTACCATGCTTTTTGTTTAGTTATACTGCTCATAATTACTATAAACGAACTTTAGGAAGCGTTTGCTGTACTGTGAAACGGGCACTTAGAAGAACACTTCAAAGGAACCATTTCGTTAATCATAAGGCAAGCCTTTGATGAACTGCAAGCTAATGTGCTGAAACATTTCCTTTTCTCACAAATAGAAATGAAATGGAGGAGAAACTGAAATACGACGTGGTTAAAGGCAGGGCCGGATTTAGATGAAAGGAGACTCTAGACTATTCCACTTATGAGGCCCTTTCACCTCCCATTTTTAAGTTTGTAAATTACATGAGAGATAATAAAATACATCATTGATACATATCAATATGATAAATGAAGCATGTTGTGATTGGTACTAATCTTTATTAAAAATGTGGCACGGATAATAAATAAAAAAAAGTCGAGAACACTTATTTGGACATTTATTCTCAGCACCCTATATAGTAGTTGTAACAAAAAATAATCAAACATAACACACAACATTTACAAAGAAACAAAATTCAAATACATTTTTATTTTTGTTTATTAGTCATATGTTATTCTATTAACAGTCATATGCTAGTCTTATTTTCGATTCAGTGTTTTAGTGTTTACTGTAATAATGTACAATAGTGTAATTCTAATTTTGCTAACAATTTGAATGTAGGCCCGTCTTGATCTTGAGGCCCTAGGCTGAAGCCTAGTTAGCTATAGGAAAATCCGGCCCTGGTTAAGGGATAAAATACTAATTATTCTAGTTTCTAGACTAGTATTTTTTTCTTAAAATAATTCCACTAAGGTAAAGAATCAATTTTCACCAAACTTTATTGGAATAATTGGTGTATATAAAATAAATACTCTTCTTATGGTATGTATTTCTCTTAATGATAAGAATTTAAAAATCTAATGCACCTAAACTTGAAATTATTATTATTTTGTTTTATAGTTAGATGATTTTATTGTTATTTTTGGAAATATATCCTTGCCTATCAGATTTGTGTTATGTTTGTAAAGTCTGTGGTAGATCACCCAAAGCAAATATAGCCCCTCGGTAACCGTTAAGATTGTAAGTTGGCAATTTTGCTTAAATATTAAAAAAATTAGAAGACTGAGTAAATAATCATGTGAGTGAAGGTGCTATGTAAAGAAAAGAGTTTTGTGTTTTCAATTAAATATATAATAATTCTTCGTTTAAGGAGGCTTTCTCTCATCTCACATCGTATCAATGTCCAATACACTTTTTTAAATAAATAGCTGTCTATAATAATGATATCATTGTATATAGATTAATTAAAAGAAGCGGATCTATCGAATGGATAGCTTGTAAATCTTCCAAACTTTGTTCGAAATTCGTTGTTAACAAACAGAAAACTACCGTATATATTCTGGGGATGGACAAAATTCAATAGGCAGGTAAGTTTCTGTTGATCGTACAGGGAGAAGGGTGGAAACTTAGGGGTGTTCATACAAAATTATAGTCAGACAGCTATAATTTTTCGTTAGTTCTGAACTTGCTACAAACTTGTTGTTGCAGTGGAAAAATATCTTAGGTTAAAGTACCCGGCATTAGAAATCAACATTGTAACAAACTGCTAACTTGGTAATATTCCAACTGTGTGGCTCAGCAGAGTATCATGGGATGAAGGAAGATTTTCCTGGCAAACTTCTGCTGTGAACCCTGGTTAGCGCTGAACATGCTATATACTTGTTGTTGTAGTGTAAAATTATCTTGGGTTAAAGTACCCGGCATTAGAAATCAACACTGTAACAAACTGCTAACTTGGTAACATTCCAACTGTGTGGTTCAACAGAGTATCATGGAATGAAGGAATACTTTCCTGTGGTCCAATTATATGCTTCTTACTGGTAGAATACCAAGTATGGCCCTCCTGTTGTGAGTATAGAAAGACTTTAAAGGAATGACTGTATCATAGAGCTTGTGTGAGCCCATTACGGCTGATGACTAATGTTAATTTTCTTTCTTTTTATAACCATTAACATGTAATATATATAATTAAAATTATCTTGGAACATACCAGCCTGTTTTATGTCATTGTATTAAAACATTTAATTATACACTACTGGCCATTAAAATTACTTATACGCCTGGCCATTGAGTCAAACAGAGATATGTATGTATAAGTATGTATAGGTACATAGGAAGGCATGTATAGGTACAGATGCCCATGCAGCTTCAACACGATGCCACAGCTCATCAACCGTAGTGGCTGGTGTAGTGTGACAAGCCAGTCGCTCGGCTACCATGGACCAGGCGTTTTCTATTGGCTAGAGATCTGATGAACGTGTAGGCCAGGGCAACAGCCGAACATTTTCCGTATCAAGGAAGGTCAGTACAATACCGGCAATATGCAGTCGTGCATTATCCTGCTGAAACGTAGAGTTTCACAGGGCTCGAATAAAGAGTATAGCCACGAGTCGCAACACACCAGAAATGTAACTTACACTGTTCAAAGTGCCATCAATGCGAACAAGAGGTAACCGAAACGTGTATCCAATAGCACCCCGTACAATCACGCCATGTGATGGGCCATTATAGCGATGACGAATGCACGCTGCCAATGTGCGTTCACCACGATGCCACCAAACACGGATGCGACCATCTTGACGCTGTAAACAGAACCTGAATTCGTTTGAAAAATGACGTCTCGCCATTCGTGCGTTTAGGTCTGTTGTTGATCATACCATTGAAGACGCTCATGTCTGTGATGCAGTGTGAAGTATAACCATAGCCATGGTCTCCGAGCTGAGAGTCCATGCTGCTGCAAACGTCGTCGAAGTGTTCGTGCAGACACTTGTTGTCTTGCAAAAGACCCCGATTCTTGACTCAGGGCTCGTGACGTGACTGCACGATCCATTAAGGCCATGCGGGAAACATGTTTGTCTTCTCTGCTGCTAGTGATAGGGGCCGTTGAAATCCAACACAACGTTTCTATTACAGTCCTGAACCCATCGATTCCATATTCTGCTAACAGTGATTGCATCTCGACCGATGCGAGCAGCAATGCCGCGATATGATAAACCGCAATCCCGGTATGCTACAATCGATCTTTGTCAAAGTCAGAAACATGCTGGTACGCATTTCTGCTTCTTACACGAGGCATCACAACAACTTTTCACCAGGCAACAACGTTCAAATGCAATTTGTGTATGAGAACAATTTCCTCATTGAAACACATTGTAGGTGTCTGTACCGGCTCCTTCTTTGTCTGAATGCGCTGAAAAGCTAATCATTTGCATATCACAGCACCTTCTTCCTGCCGTTTAAATTTCATGTCTGTAGCATGTCTCCTTCTTGGTGTAGCAATTTTAATGGCCAGTAGTGTATAATGTTATTAACAGGTAAGAACATATAATAAAACTAGTCGTGTGTCTTAAAACATTTTGTGAATAAAAAAGCAGCATTTAAAATCAGAATACATTCTTAATCTAATCTTCTGAATTTTTTACATAACATATTTCTTATATCACAACCAACTAACAGAATTCTAAAAGTTGAAAATTGTAAATATTCAAAAATTCTCCTCGGACATAATTTTTCGGTAATAAATAATTGACATTTAAAAACAAATCACCTAGGTTTGCAAACTTATTTAATAACTTTTTATTTTTAAAAATTTTTATAAGCGGTGATGTCATTTAACCGATACCATTCTATTTTTCGGACTAAATATGCAGGTATAAATAAATTTTAATTAACATTAAACAACGTTTTAAAATTTTGTGAATTTACAAGACATCTTGGCATGCACGTGGAGTGCATTTATAATGCCATTCATTTTAATTTCCTACATTCGCAGAAGTTGGTTTTTGGAAAATTAATTAATACACTTTGCAAAAAATTTATGCTTCAAAAAACGTAAAAATTTCATGCAATAGTAAGAAATCAAACAAATTATCTTATGTCAAATACAGTTCATGAACATTTTATAACATCTTTATAGAAAATCTGTTCTAAAAAAATTGGAAAATTAAAAGCATGAATAAAATTTCTAAATGTAAAATAAATTGCCATTGCATGCAAAATTAATATATGAGTCATTTGTTTAATGTAGCAACTAATTCTTCTTATTTCAATAAATAAATATATCAATAAATAAAAATGAAGGAAACTGGGTGTAGAAGTCTGGCCTAGCAGAACAAATGTAGGATATGATGATTCGAGGAAAACCTCATTAAGGCCATCTAATGGTTTCTGCGGAAATGATGAGTTCTGTAGAAAGTAGTATCATCTAGATTGGCATACTTTGCTGAAAGTGATATCCCAGCTGTCGTTTCTTAAGAAGGGTTACATTTTTGGTGAACAAAAAGTAGCTGATTTCTCAGCCATCCATTTGTCAGCAAATATGTATTCTATAATGGTAAAATGTTTTAACAATATTTTTTTTTTATTGAAAAAAAAATGTCTAAAGTTTATTTAATTACACACACAGTAATATTCTATTATTTCCTTGAGACTGTACACTATATTTTGTATTTACGTTTATTTATCGAATGGTGATTCGTAAAATAGCTTTATTCCATAAGACTAAGACTATAGACTATGACAAAAAACACTTGAATCATTTAAATTAACTGTTTGATTAATTTTAATAGTATTATGTTTTTTTTTTTTTTTTTTTTTTTGTAAAGGCAAATTAATAATTGATTTGTGAATTTTGAACTTTGAATGTTTGTCGCATCAAGTTATGGATACATATAAGCAAAATCAGTTTAATTCTCAAAACAGATTACTTTATTTAATATGGAAAATTGCAAAAATCTTTCTTTATTACTATCGCCATTCAAATGAAGCAGATAAATTTGTTCCGTGTGTAAATATTACGTGAAACCCTTTTGTGGAATTATTTTTAAGTAAAAAGAACTTACAATGTGAATATTACTTTTCAACCTTTATGAAAGAACATTTAGAAAAAAAAATTTAATGAGCACAATCATATATTCAAGGAACATCTCAACAGGTAGTGTCTTTCGACAACAAAATAAAAAAGAAATGCCTTATTTAATTTAAAAAATAATTTTAAAAATATTCTTTTAATTTTTGATTCCTAAAAAAAAGAATTCGGAGAAAAAAAAATTAACTTTTATGTTAAAAGAGATACAAAAAATCTCTTGCTTTTGTATATAAAGAAAATTCTCTTTAATTAACTTTTACGTTTATTATTTCAAACTGTATAAATAATAAATTACATATCTATAGATAAAACTATTAATTATTTTGAGCAAAATGTACTATAATTGTTTAGATGGTTTATATACATAAAGGAATGTTTTTAGATAACATCATTATTTTCTCATTATCTATTTTCTTATTAAGTTAATATCCATTATTTCAAACTGTCTAAATAATTAATTACATATCTCTAAATAAAACTATTAATTTATTTTGGGCAAAATGTACTATAATTGCTTAGACGGTTTATGTACATAAATTAAAGGAATATTTTAAGATAATATCCTCATTTTCTCATTATCTAATTTCTTATTAAGTTAATATTATTTCAAACTGTGTAAATAACCAACTATATATCTATAATTAAAACTAATAATTTATTTTGAGCAAAATGTACTATAATTTTTTAGATGGCTTATGTGCATAAATTAAAGAAATATTTTAAGATAATATCCTTATTTTCTGTCTATTTTCTTATTGAGTTAATCTCCATTATTTCAAACTGTATAAATAATCAATTATATATCTACAAATAAAACTAAAAATTAATTTGAGCAAACTGTACTAGAATTATTTAGATGGTTTATGTTCATAAATTAAAGGAATGTTTTGAATAATATCCTTATTTTGTTAAAATATTCCATTTTTTAAAAACATTTCTTTAAACATTCTTAAACACAACATTTATTTGAATAAATTTGACGGTAGTTAAACGGTAGTTGTACTTCCGAGTAGATAAGTACAGATTAAAAAAACTTCTATAGTACTCAAAATATCTCGATTTATTTTTTAACATGCGTTATTTTTGAAAGAAAACTTTTTAAATTCAATCCGTAACTTTTGGTGTCAAAACTTTTGGTGTATGTATTAGAAAATACATTTTTAAAGAATTCTTCTTTATATATTTTGCATTTTTTTTTATTTCAAGAATCGAATTCGAAATCCTTAGCTTCCAAAAGTCATAAATTGTCACAAGAAAAGATATGCTGAAATACTTTGTGAGAAATGTACTTTTCAAAAACAAGAGAATTCTTTTTCAACAAAAGAATTATTTGTTGTGAAAATAAAAATTCTCAAAGAAACAGAATGATTTATTTTTCGTCTGAAATTATTTTTATGAATCAGTTTCAGATATTTGAAATACGAATTATTTAAAATTTATTACTTGTTAACTATAATAATATAACTAAGACTTAAAAAGTTGAATTGCCATTTTGTTTTAAATGTTCGACAGTCAAATAATTCAAAACACAATTTTAAAATACAAATGTTTTTCATTTGTTAATATTAGATTGCAAATCCTCACTAAAAGTTTGTTTAAAGGCTTTAAAATAACGATAAATATTTAAAAAAAAATTAGAATCAATGTTTTATACACTTTTAAAGAACGTTTTATACATGTTATACAAGGTTTCTATACACTTTTCAATATTTATTTCGCTTCTATCAAAATAATGAAAAGGATTATATTTTAATTGTTGGAAACATTAGGAAGAAATTAATCCTGAACAAATTTTTAAAAATTTATGTGGTGATAGATGATACAAAATAATAAATAATAGCATTTTAAAAAAGAATCTTAATACTATATATGTATTTAACATTAACGAAAATGGTATCGTAAAATTATTATTTTTATTTTTTGTAATACTGTGTTAAAATGGATGATGAAAAAGTTATATTAATCAATATACATTTACAAAAGAAATATTTCTATTTTTTTTTAAAGTATATATTAAAGTATGTTTCAAAAGTCTGTATTAAAACTTATTTCTAAAAAACCAAAAGTTGTAAATAAATAACGTATTAAAATCGGTGGAAATATTGCATATGACAATGTCAAAAATATTACTTAAAATAATTTACATCATTTGACAATTTGAAATAAATAATTTCAAAGCCACCTTTGATTTACAAAACGTCATTGATTACTACATATAAATGTAGTAATCAATGAAGTTTTGTAGAATATAATAGGATTTTTTATAATAGGAATTATAGAAATAATAGGAATTTTTTATAATAGGATTTTTTTTATATAAAAGAAAAATTATTGTAAGCAAAGAACGATAAGGTTTTATTTTTATGATATTAGATTTCTATAAATTATTTATTTAAAGTTTTTAAACAAATGAGTTTTAAACATTTTAATCTCCATATAAATTGTTTTTAAAAGAGTAATTTTTGTTTGATAATCTAAATTTTATCTTAAATAGAATGACAATATCAAAACATGAAATAAAAATCTTTTTTTTAAAAAATCTATTGGGCAAAAAGGTATTAAAAATGTAACTAAAATAAAATAAATGATCCCTTCAAAAAAAATACATAAAATATGCATTTTAAACATACTTTTTATACACATACTTGACATAGTACTGTGTCCAAAACGTAAAAAAAAAAAAAATTTAATTTTAATTTTCCGGGCATATGGTATTTCAATTTTTTTTCTTTTTTCGATTGTCGGCACTGTCCGTAACATTTGATTCTGTGTGAAATTTGACATCAAAATATGCATTGAGTGACGCTTGGTTTTGTGAGATGCTAAAAATGATTCCAGCGATTTTTGAAATGTTTGAATTAATTGAGCAAGAACTTGCGTTACATTTTTTTGGGAGAAACGTATAGAACATTGCAGAAGACATTCAGTGGGCATTTCTATATCGGAAAGGAATGCTTAGAAGTGGTAAAAACATTTCAAAGCAGGTAGAGAAAGCGTTGAAGAAGAAGAGCCCTCTGGTCGACCATCAACCTCAACCGACGAAGCTCACGTCCAAAAAATTAAACATCTGGAGATTGTAAACAGTCTATTTACAATTAGAGATCTTGTTGATGATGTTGGAATTTCAAAATTCCATTTTAAAAAAATGTTTTGTGCGTGAAATCGAAAACACTGAATGCACCAGCTCACACTGCTTTGATTCTTCGCAATTTTTTCGCCAAAAATGAAACCCATATCGTTCCACAACCACCATATTCACTTGATTTAGCGTCGTGCTACTTCTGGACATTCCCTAAACTCAAACGACTACTCCGGGGACACCATTTTGAGTCTATTGAACAGACATTTCAAAAATAGCTGGAAGCAGTTTTAGTTTTTAATGAATATTTTGTCGCAAAATTTTACACAGATGTCACGGACAGTGCCAACAACCTAAAAAAGAAAAAAAAAATTGAAATATCATATGCCCGGAAAATTGAAATCGAAAATTGGTCTTACTTTTTGGACACAATAGTATTTTGCAGGCAAATCTTTTAATATTAACTTTTACATCATAACCGAAACCTTTTAAGATTATCTCCGTTAATCGTATAATAAACACACGGACATAACATACATAAACTTTTTATACACTTACTTGATATATTTTGCATTTAAATCTTTTAAAGAATCTAAATCTAGAAGCTCAAAAGTTACAGAAAAGCTCAGTTGATGATGGCACTTCTATCGATTCTTTCTAGACCTTAGAAGATGATGAATCTTAGTGCCAAAAGCAACTAATGAAATTTGTAAATCTATTAACATTACTGGTGGGCGGGCAGACCGCTTTGCCTTCGAGCGAAGACATTGTCAACAACTTATGTCTCGCAGGATGGCGCATATTTGACAAGGAGCCAATGTTGCTTCGCGACATGCAGGTGGTTTGGACTGTTGTCTTGCCAATGTGGTTGAAATTATTTGCGAAATTAACAATTGAATTATTAATACAAGAGAAGTCACTATTAACTTGTGTATTAGGTATAGAACGTTATATATTTGAATTAGGGAAACATGTTCTGCAAAAATATTTGTTTAAGTTTCTTTTTTTAGTTAATTCAATTCCTTCTATTAGCTCACACTCTCCCTATATATATCTTGTTTAAATTTTGAATCTTTAATAAAATACTTTTTATTCATCCACTCAAGTTCAAATACATTTTTTTTGAACTTGTAGTGGATGACAATTGATGTTGGTATAGGTTTTTCAAATATTAATTCAGTAATTAATTTTAGTTTTTTTTATATTTAAGTTGCATATATCTACCAATAGATGGCGCCAGATAAACTTTAAAAAATGAGTGAAAATTATTTATAAAGGACTTTCTGCAATATAGTGACACAAAAGTAGGAATTGACTTTAATTTTTTTTTTATATTACATGTTTAAAAAAGAAAGAAGAAAGGAGATTGTATATGTATTTACTCGTGTAATTGTATATGTTTTTGGACTCGTCTTAGGAATGTGGTTGAAATTATTTGAGAAATTAACAATTGAATTATTAATATAAGAGAAGTCACTATTAACTTGTGTATTAGGTATAGAAAGTTATATATTTGAATTAGAGAAACATGTTCTGCAAAAATATTTGTTTTATTATTATTCAATTCCTTCTATTAGCTCACACTCTCCCTATATATATCTTGTTCAAATTTTGAATCGTTCATAAAATATTTTTTATTCATCCACTCACGTTCAAATACATTTTTTTTGAACTTGTAGTGGATGACACTGGATGTTAATACGGTTTTTTTCAAATATTAATTCAGTAATTAAATTTAATTAATTAATTTTAGTTTTTTTTAGATTTAAGTTGCATATATCACCAAGAGATGGCGCCAGATAAACTTAAAAAAAGTGAATGATAAATATTTATAAAGCACTTTCTGCAATATAGTGAAACAAAAGTAGGAATTGACTTTAAATTTTTTTTTATTTTTTATATTACTTATTTATTGACAGGAGATTGTATATGTATTTACTCGTGTAATTGTATATGTTTTTGGACTCGTCTTGCCAACGTGACTGAAATTATTTTCGAAATTAACAATTGGATTATTAATACAAGAGAAGTCACTATTAACTTGTGTATTAGGTATAGAACGTTATATAATTGAATTAGAGAAACGTGTTCTGCAAAAATATTTGCTGAAGTTTTTTTTTTTTAGTTAATTCAATTCCCTCTATTAGCTCACACTCTCCCTATATATATCTTGTTCAAATTTTGAATCGTTAATAAAATACTTTTTATTCAAACACTCAAGTTCAAATACATTTTTTTTTTGAAATTGTAGTGGATGACACTGGATGTTAATACAGTTTTTTTTCAAATATTAATTCAGTAATTAAATTTAATTAATTAATTTTAGTTTTTTTTAACTTAAGTTGCATATATCTACCAATAGAGGGCGCCAGATAAACTTAAAAAATGAATGACAAATATTTATAAAGGACTTTCTGCATTATAGTGAAACAAAAGTAGGAATTGACTTAAATTTATTTTTTATGTTACTTGTTTAACTAAAGGATATTGTATATGTATTTACTCGTGTAATTAATTGTATGTGTTTTTGGACTCGTCTTGACAATGTGGTTGAAATTATTTGAGAAATTAACAATTGAATTATTAATACAAGAGAAATCACTATTAACTTGTGTATTAGGTATAGAACGTTATATAATTGAATTAGAGAAACATGTTCTGCAAAAATATTTGTTTTATTATTATTCAATTCCTTCTATTAGCTCACACTCTCCCTATATATATCTTGTTCAAATTTTGAATCGTTCATAAAATATTTTTTATTCATCCACTCAAGTTCAAATACATTTTTTTTGAACTTGTAGTGGATGACACTGGATGTTAATGCAGTTTTTTTCAAATATTAATTCAGTAATTAAATTTAATTAATTAATTTTAGTTTTTTTTATTTAAGTTGCATATATCACCAAGAGATGGCGCCAGATAAACTTAAAAAAACTGAATGACAAATATTTATAAAGCACTTTCAGCAATATAGTGAAACAAAAGTAGGAATTGACTTTAAATTTTTTTTTATATATATTACTTGTTTAACGAAAGGAGATTGTATATGTTTTTACTCGTGTAATTGTATATGTTTTTGGACTCGTCTTGCCAATGTGATTGAAATTATTTGCGAAATTAACAATTGAATTATTAATACAAGAGAACTCACTATTAACTTGTGTATTAGGTGTAGAACGTTATATAATTGAATTAGAGAAACATGTTCTGCAAAAATATTTGCTTAACTTTTTTTTTTTGGTTAATTCAATTCCCTCTATTAGCTCACACTCTCCCTATATATATATCTTGTTCAAATTTTGAATCGTTAATGAAATACTTTTTATTCAAACACTCAAGTTCAAATACATTTTTGTTGAACTTGTAGTGGATGACACTGGATGTTAATACAGTTTTTTTTAAAATATTAATTCAGTAATTAAATTTAATTAATGAATTTTGGTTTTTTTTAGATTTAAGTTGCATATATCTACCTATAGAGGGCGCCACATAAACTTAAAAAATGAATGACAAATATTTATGAAGGACTTTCTGCAATACAGTGAAACAAAAGTAGGAATTGACTTAATTTTTTTTTTTTTTTATGTTACTTGTTTAACTAAAGGATATTGTATATGTATTTACTCGTGTAATTGTATATGTTTTTGGACTCGTCTTGACAATGTGGTTGAAATTATTTGAGAAATTAACAATTGAATTATTAATACAAGAGAAGTCACTATTAACTTGAGTATTAGGTACAGAAAGTTATATATTTGAATTAGAGAATACGTAGAATTTTAGAATACGTGTTCTGCAAAAATATTTGTTTTAGTTTGTTCTTCTTAGCTTATTTAACGAAAGGAGATTGTACGTGTATTTAAATTTATGATGTCTTTCTAAATAAAATCATTCAAAGTCTTTTTTTTTTGTTGTTGATTCAGGTAGGAAATTTTATCATTTTATTGAAAATATTAATCTACTTCAATATCATTATACTAATGAAAATTATTAATACTTTATTTTTGTGTAATATTAAGTTTTCGATCATAACCGAAACTTTTAAGATTATCTTCGTTAATTGTATATTAAAAATACAACATATACGTGTATATACAAAAATACAACATATGACATATTTTATGTCAGTAAACAATTTATGTCGGTATAACATTTTATGTCGGGATAACATTTTATGTCGATATACAATTTATGTCGGTATAACATTTTATGTCGATATACAATTTATGTCGGTATAACATTTTATGTCGATATACAATTTATGTCGGTATAACATTTTATGTCGATATACAATTTATGTCGGTATAACATTTTATGTCGATATACAATTTGTGTCGGTATACAAATTATGCCCCTGTTACAACTTATGAACATCTTACAATAAATAACAATGTTATAGTAAATAGGATTACTACTGCTGGATTATAATACACACACCGATAAAAATTATTCAATAAACATTACACTACAAATCTTCATTATGATTAACAGGCATATTATTGATTTTTTTACTTTAAATATACCATTTATTTATTGAGAAAAATATTTTTTAAGTAAAATAAGTGTTTGTATCTTTCTATAATTATCATTCTACAATTGTGTCTTCCT
Source organism: Caerostris darwini (assembly GCA_021605075.1). Taxonomy (NCBI): domain Eukaryota; kingdom Metazoa; phylum Arthropoda; class Arachnida; order Araneae; family Araneidae; genus Caerostris; species Caerostris darwini. The sequence continues at coordinate 38,939 of BPLQ01015710.1, forward strand.
TTATAAAATTATTAGTGAAATAAAATAAGCAAGATTTAGAAAAATTCAGCTATGCCTTGAATCAATTTTAAATAAAAAAATTTAATAAGAAAAAAAATTTTTTTGTTCAGATGCAATACCTTACAGAGTCTGAAATCACTGGACAGACATGAAATATTGTTATTTTTTTAAAAATATTTTTATTTGCTTTATAAATATAAAAATTTAGTTTTAAAACTTAATTAATGTACTGTAATAATTTTTTTGAATAAATTTTGAATTCATAAAATGATTTTGTATTGATAAACTAAAGTAAATAATGTTTTCAGTAACTTAAAATTTACCTATTGCCTTGCACTTTATTTTTTGAAAATATAATTTTGCAGGTATATTTACAAAAAAATTATTTATTTAGTTTATTCTCTTATTTGTTATACTGCGTTATAAATGATTAAAAAAATTACAAAATTTTTGTACGTCTTGATACAGTACGTACAACACAATAACAGATTTTTTTTTTCTAGTGCAGCTAGCAAACACTTAGACGCCTTAAGGCAAAAACTGCACCGACGTTACTGACTTAGCACTACCCAGGAGATGCGTGTAGCTTGAAGATAAGCTACGGACGCGGAGTAACGATATCCCGCAACACTTTACGATATTGTTAGACCGGGACCTACGGTTTAAAGTGGCAAACATCCATGGCGCCACCGGCACTCGAACCCTGTGGAACCAAGCTCCATAGTGCCAGCCACTCGGCTATTTAGACCCACAATAATAGAAATTTCCATACAGGAAATTTCTCACAAATAATTAAACAAATAGAATTTTGAAAGATGTAGGTAGATTGTTTTGAAATTTTATTGCTTCTTTTTCTCAAATAATGCATATTAAAAAATATACATCATTTTTTAATCGTTGGTTCTCCTTTATATCAAATAATATGTTCGACTGTGACCAAGACTTATTTTCAATTTAAAATTGCCGGGGCTTATGGAATTTCAATTGTTATTGTTGGCGCTGGCCTTGACATCTGTGTAAAATTTTACATCAAAATATAAAAATGATTGCTATCAAATCTCGATTGGTACCGAAAACACTAAATGCGCCAGCTCGCACTGTATTGATTCTTCGTGACTTTTTCGCCAAAAATGAAACCCATATCGTTCCACAACCACCGTATTCACACCGTGCGACTTCTGTCTATTCCTAAACTCAAGAAAGCACTCCGAGGACACCGTTGTGAGTTCATTTAAGAGATTCAATGTGAATAGCCGCTTGCTTTGAAGGCCATCCCTGGCGATGACTTTTTCGCATGCATTGAGCACCGGAAAAAAAATTGGCATAAGTGTATTGTGCCCGAAGGGGATTACTTTGAAGGCGATGAAATAAATTTGGAGGAATAAATCAAGAGTTTTTGAATAACATACTGTTGAGGCACAGTAGTACATGTTGGGCACAGTAGTATATGTAAATTAAATTTTGAATGAACGCGAAGAAAATGATTCAAAATAATTGATAAAAGAGTGTATAAACTATTTTAAATGACTTAAAAAGCATACCTTTGAAAGAACGAGGATACATCTTCAAAAAAAATAATGTCGAAAAAAAAAATATCAAAACACAAAAGAAGAATCCAGAAACTCAGTACAAAGCTTTTTTTCAAAACTGTAACTTCAATAAATATAAAGATTCTTTAGTTTCACAACACCGAAGTTCAAAAAAGAAAGGGAAGAAAACTGTTGAAAAGATCTTTATTTAGTAACGTGGGGACTCTTTGGGGAATTTCGGAGGGAAGTTGTGAAGGATGAAAGTGTCATGATAAGGAGTTCTTGCGTAAAGTAACAATGTCTCGTAGTCTCCAGGGAAAAAATATGATTTCGTCCACTTTATCGTACACGTAAATCATTTTATCATTTTCAAGAACTATAAAAAGCTCCCTTACACATTTTTTAAAAACATTCTTTGATGCTTTAGATTCTAAATTTGTAGCAGTATTTGTAGCAATAATATAGAATAATTAATATAATATTTGTAGCAATAATAGTAGGGTAGAAGTATATATCAGGTGGGCTGAAACATTCGTAGGCTAACACATAGATGGCTCTACTAGTATTAAATCCATTTTATTGTAGTCCGTAATATAACTCCCATCCCATTTTATTGTAGTACATAATATAACTTTTAAGTTGCAAATAAACATGATTATTACCTATGTAAATTGAATTTTTATTTATTTTACCTCTCTAACTCAAAATAACTTAGAAAGATCTAGATCTAGTCAAATATTTCCTTACAAAATCCGCGTAATTCGAAAACTCTTTAACTCGAATTATTTGGCGTCTCCCTTGAAGCTCGACTTACTGTGGTTGTACTGCACCAGGTGGGCTGAAATGTTCATAGGCTGACACATAGATGGCTCTACTAGTATTAAATCCATATGATTTTTAGTTAGCCTTAACCTTCAAAAGACACGCGTATAAATTTGACAGCTGTTGCACTATTAGTATGTGAATTATAGCATTTTTAGTGAAGCAACTTTTATTAGTTGTATTTTGAAGGTTAGGGCTAACTAAAAATCATATGGATTTAATACTAGTAGCACCATCTATGTGTCAGCCTACGATTTTTTCCGCCCAGCTGTTAACCTGAACATAACTGTGCCCAAAAAGTAAGACCAATTATTTTTTTTTTTCAAAAACTACACACTAATGGCAGAAAATAAAAAGTTCATATTCTTTATTAGCTATATAAAACTAGTAGAGTTTTAGAAAGGTCACACAGTGACTGAATCATAAATTTGCTAAGAACTCAATCTATATAACGAATATAATTAAATTTTCTTCATATATATTGATAATCAACTATAATTTAATTGCCAACAATAAATGTAAATTAATAATAATTCGTTCAATATTAAATAAGTTTATAATTAATGTTTATTAATTATAGAAGAAATTAGCTAAATAATAAAGTATAATTTTCCTTTAAAATACACTGTATTGAAAAGATTACTACTGTGCCCAAAAAGGAAGGTCAATTATTATTTTTTTCAAAAACTCTTTATTTATTTTTTCAAATTTATTTTATCGCCTTCAAAGTACACACAAAGCCCTTATGCCAACTTTTTTTCAATCCTCAATGTGTGCTAAAAAGTCAAAGGCAGGGATGGTCATTGAAGCTCAGGGGATTCCAGTTGAATCTCTTCAATCGATTCAAAACGGTGACCTCGCAGTGGTCTTTTGAATTTAGGGAATAGCCAGAAGTCCCACGGTGTGAAAACGGTTGTTGTGGAACAATATGGGTTATATATGTGGAACATATACGAAGAATCAATGGAGTGTGTGCTGACGCATTCAGTGTTTTCGGTACCAATCGAGATTTGATGCGTTTGAGGCTTGAAATGGAATTGACAGATCCGTTTGAAATTCCAACATCATCAGCAAGACCTCTAATTGTAAATAGACGGTTTGCAAGCACCAAAACTTTCATTTATAACTAACTTTATTAGCTAAAATAAATAAGGGCATTGTATCCAGGCTGAGCTGTCATAGATAAAATATTTTAATTACTTTATTGTAAACCAGAATACAAAGTATTAAAATATTTATTTTTTTTATATTTAAATGTTAAATTTTTCACTAAACTATTTTATGTTTTATGTTTTAAAATCTCATTAAAATTTTATCGACTTTCAAGAAATCATCTATATTATCAATCGGATGATCGCATTCAGTTTTTTTGTTACCAATCGAAATTTGACGCGTTTGAGGCCCAAAATGAAATTGACCGATCCTTTTGAAATTCCAAAATCATTAGCAAGGTTTCTAATTGTAAATAGACTGCTTGCAAGCCCCATATCTTTAATATTTTGGACGTGAGCGTCGTCGGTTGAGGTTGATGCTCGACCAGAGCGCTCTTCGTCTTCAATGCGTTCTCTGTCTTCTTTGAACTGTTTATAAAAAAATAAAATTGAAGTAGATATAAGTGAATTAGTTAGATAATGGTTTCTCTGTTTGATAACCTAATTTTCATTATATGACTCAAAATCGATGTAGCATAGTTATATACGTCGACTAAATCAACATTTAGTATCCTCGTTTCTGAAAATAGGGACTGTACCGGACACCACCAGTGGATTAAAACCTGAACTCCCTTGCATGACAAGAGTGCTTATTCCTCAAAGAGCATCCGTTTAATTTGTTTTGCGTTTTCTGGATGTTCGTCGTGCCAACAAGTCGAAAGACGAAGTCGTGCCGTCGTGACAAGTAGTCATCTCTCCAAAGCCTTCTACACATGTCCTATGGGATTGAAATTAGTGGAGTAAGGTGGTGAATCCACTCTATTAATATCTTCACTTTCTAGAAGCCCCTCAATAGCACGAGTTCAATGTGGTCTAGTGTTATCTTCTATAAAAATATATGTTCCTGGCATTTCGAAACAGAGAGAGAGAAAATTTTCTAATACTAATGATCTTCAGTAACAGTACATCGGTTGTAAATTTGCATTGCATTGTCATTTATCATATTGTCTCTGTAAACGAGCACGCTCTTTCTCTGGTATTAATGGGATAAAAACGTTTCTCCATATGAACTATTTCAACTGTTATTATCAACGATTCTTTTCTCCATAACAACCTGTGTTGAGAATCTCTAGTGACACTGAAATGACAGCCATCTATAAAGATGTGACTCCATTGATGAAATTTCAGTTTTTGTGTTCCTTTCATAGTCTTTTTGAACATATTGTGCATCTTACATACATAGGACGATTAGGCTATCTTTGGAAAGCATCTAACCGCAGTAAATCAGAGCACTTATCGTCCCATTGCTGTAAGCAATTGATAAATGATGATGACAGCTGACCTGGTATCGATTTCTTTTCTCCTGCAGGACAATATATCTGCAGGTCATCCAGTTTGCGCTATTTTTGGAAGATCACCACAAATCTTTTACACTGCTGTTATATGTGGTATGGAATGTGTTCCAAGTTTGGGAAACTGTGTATTTATCTATTAAAAATTATTTGTCGATACTTGCCCCATTAAGCTTTTCTTCAAGCTGGCAGATCATTCGAACTTAAGTAAAATCTTACAGATGGTTTCATTTAGCCATATTTATCGTACTAACCCGCTTGAATTTGCAGTTTATGCCTTTAATAGATCATTTCGTCCTTCTTATTAATACCCTGACTGCCCTTGCGTCACTTTTGATTTCTGTTTCATGATATTTACATACACAAAAATCTTTATTTTGAATTGAGTGCTCCTTGGGCTGATCTTAACAAGCCATTTTCAACAATTTCACAGTTATCTGCTTAGAAATTACATATTTACATTACATTTTTCATGCCAATATATAACCCACTTATCAATTTACTAAAAATTACATTCCTTTCCTTACATCATATAGTCTTAAAATAATTATATTTCCTGGTATAAACTTAATAATGTTTTTGATTCGACTGTTATAGAAAATTGCAATTTTCTTCAAACCTAATACAACGCATCTGACTTTTTTTTTTATAATCATTTTATTATATTTAAAGTTTCCAGGTTTCTGATAAAATTTATCATTTTATAAAGTTTGTAAATTTTGAGATCATATGGTATTGACTACGCCTTAAATTAATTTACAGTTTTTCTTTCCTTTTTTTTTTTAATTTGAAAAATAAATTATTTTCTAAAACCGACTGTCAATGTCGATCCTTCATTTCCATTCAATAAAATAAACATTTATCAGAATTTAAAGAAAATTATTTCAATGTCTGTCTTTTAAAAAAATGTCACATTCGAAGGAATTTCATTTTATTTTCTTCAAGAATAATTTTAATTTAAGCAAATGCAACTGTCAAGTGAGAGGTTAATGCATTCTCATTAAATATTTCACAACGAAAACGAACTAAAGCACAAGTTCGAAGGAACTGACAACATAATTTTTACGTTCTATTTAACTTTCGAACAATAGAGGGTTAAAATGATGAACATTAAGAGCATTGATTAATTAAAGCAGCGATGCATTTTTAATCTGAAGCGTAAAAAGAAAAAAAAAATGAAATTTCCTGAAAAGTTCAAGCGTTGGCGAAAGTCAATAAAAATAGCAATTTACTGTCACTCTGCTTTAATGAATCTGTCAAAATCCCACACACTAAACGGAACTCTTTTTTTATTATGATTATCAAATAAAAAATTAATCTTCTAAGTAGAAACTATCTTTTTAAGGAAAAATCTTCAAATTACACCTAGCAAGTTTGAAATGCTTAAAAATTTACTATAATTTGGTTTGCTTTTGTATCATTCTAAATATTCTACTTATTGAATAATGAAATTCAATTGACATATTTATTTTCTTATTTTTCAACACTTTTTAATAAAATTTTCTAAGTATAACACTTAAAATATACTTTTTTTCCAATGTGTTATTTGATAATTGAATTGTAATAATTTCCTAATTCATAAAAAAAATTTCAGGATATTTGTACACATTTCATTTTTTGAAATATAATATTTTTAATTTTTATAAGAGCCATATAGTACGAGTATTCATTTTTGTGTTTAGAGCCTGCAAATCCTAATAGCTCTTCCCAGAACCTTGGATTAAAAATGTTTCTTTGAAGCAATGTAAGTAATGTATTGCCCTCATTTTTGATGTAAAAAATTTCTTTAAGACCTTTGCTCAAAGTTAATTATAAATTTCTGAATAACTTATGCAGTCACTTAAATTCTGATAAAATGTTCTATGAAACAGCAATACTTTCGTTGTAAATGGAATACTTTAAGCAAATCTCTCTTTTAGATATATGTCACTTGCTAAGACATCATTTGAAAATAATTTAAAATTGTATCTTTTTTGCGTTAATGATGAATGGAAAAAACATTTTCAGGAAAAAGAATCATTATTTATTTTCATAAATTTTTCTTCTATTTATTTATTTTTTTAAAATAAATATTTTAAAAAATTAAAAAATAAGTTTTTTTAAATTTTTTATAAAGTTTAAAAAACATATTGAATTCCTACTGTGGGTTTTTTTTTAAATTTTAAATTTAAAAAAATATCTTTGAATTTAAAAATTATATTGTTCATATTGAAAACTATATTTGTTAAGTTCGTTTTGTAAATAAAAAAAACAGTAAGAAAATTGAACAGTTTGCATTAAAATTGGCATGACATTAATACTTAAATATTCTTACATCCATAAAGATCTTCTATAGTTTTCCTGGTTCGAACATGTTTAATTTTTTTAAATAATAAATCCAATAAAAATATTTTATTGTTCATCTAAAATAAATATGTTTTTCAATTGTAGGTGCAAAATTAATTCAAAAATAACTAATTTGATACTTTAAATTTTTACTCTGGCTATCTGTTAAACAATTGATTTTTTAAAATTCCTACTATTAGTTCACACTCTCCCTATATACACTACGTGGAAGAAAGTGACGGGACACGACACTATAACGACATAAACCCATATTTATTAAAATTAATAGGAGGTAGGGCCTCCTTTGGCTGCGATCACAGCTGCAACACTTCTGGGCATGCTTTCCACTAAATTAGCCATAATGGCAAGAGGAATTTCCTTCCAAATTTTTAACAGGAAGTTCCATAGTTCAGGCTTGCTTTTGGGGAGTGGGGTGCAGGCCCTCAACCGACGGTCCAATTCGTCCCAGAGATGTTCAATTGGGTTAAGTTCAGGGCTCTGCGCCGGCCACTCCATGCGTTTAACATTGTTGTTCACATACCAATCAAGAGTCCTCCTTGCAACATGACATGTTGCGTTGTTATCAGCAATCATCCATATCTTGATACCAGCAATCATCCATACCGTACGTTGCCCACAAGGTAGGAGGGATATGATTGTCGAGAATATCACAGTATCTATCGGCATTCATCGCACCATCAACCTTCACCAGTGGGCCAGCCCCATACCAGGAGAAACAGGCCAATACCATCAATCCTCCTCCACCAAACTTTACAGTTGGGACGACATACTCGGGCAAAAGGCGTTCTCCTGGTAAACGCCATACCCAAACACGTCCATCGGAACGGAAAAGGGTAAATCGTGACTCGTCACTCCAAAGGACGCGTTTCCAGTCATCCAGAATCCAAGTACGGTGGTCTTTGGCCCATCGAATGCGCGCTTTCTTGTTGGTTTTCGTAATCAAAGGCTTATGGGCCGCCGAACGTCCAGTGTAACCTAACTTATGGGCCTCGATACGAAGAGTCTTGGTCGAAACGGCCCCATCTGTGGCTTGTCTAAACTCATTAGCGATGTTATCCATGGATGTTTGACGGTTACTTCGAATCTCCCTGCCGAGCACCCGCCGGTCCCTGCTGGTGAGAACTGTAGGTCGTCAACTTCGAGGTTTGTTCTGACAGTGTCCCTCAGTCTTGTAGTGACACACAACACGTGCTACAGTTGATTTTGAGCAGTTACGGAGACGGGATATCTCCCTAATTGACGCCTTGGCAAGACGCAATCCAACCAACACACCTTTCTAGAACTCAGACAACTCTTTCCGTGGCGGCATCTTGACAAAAAACATCTCTAGTCGACTCCACAGAGTATTTATAGGATATGGCTGACACGTGATACCTATTATTGCGCATGTGTCAGCTGTATTGTCGACTTTTCTACTTTTCGACGGGTGTCCCGTCACTTTCTTCCAGATAGTGTATATCTTGTTCAAATTTTCAATCGTTCATAAAATACTTTTTATTCATCCACTCAAGTTCAAATACATTTTTTTTTAACTTGTAGTGAATGACACTTGATATTAATACAGTTTTTTCAAATATTAATTCATTAATTAAATTTAATTAAATACTTTTACTTTTTTTTAGATTTAAGGTGCGTGTACCTAATAATAGATGTCGCCTGATGTAAGAGGAAAATTTCAACATTATTTGTAAAGCACTTTTCTGCAATATAGTAAAAAAAGTAGGAATTGACTTAAAATTTTTTTTTTATATTACTTGTTTTAATTAATCAAACATATGTTGGAGAGATTAAAAACAAATAAGAACCATTTTGACGTAAAAAATATCACATTTTATTAGAAAATTTCTACGAATTAAGAAATGAAAATTCACAGAAAAATTACATTATACTCTGCATTTATCACCATCTCCATTCCTCCTTTCCAAAACCCTCCACAATCCCAAAGTGAAATCGTGTTCTTTTCCATTCGTTAATCTGTAAAGAAATAAGTTATTTAGCAATTTCATTTATTTATAACATTTAATTTTAAATATTACTAGTTTATGAGAAGAATTTATTGCAAAACATAACATTAAATTTGTGATAAATATCAAATGTGCTTATGACGAGTACAAAAAAATTTAATTAATTTTAAATATTACTAGTTTATGAGAAGAATTTATTGCAAAACATAACATTAAATTTGTGATAAATATGAAATGTGCTTATGACGAGTACAAAAAAATTTAATAAATTTAATTAATTTTAAATATTACTAGTTTATGAGAAGAATTTATTACAAACATAACGTGATAAATATGAAATGTGCTTATGAAGAGTACAAAAAAATTAATAAATTTAATTAATTTTAAATATTAATAGTTTATGAGTAGAATTTAATGCAAAACATAACATTAAATTTGTGATAAATATGAGCTGTGTTTATGAAGAGTACAAAAAAATTTAACAAATTTAATTAATTTTAAATATTACTAGTTTATGAGAAGAATTTATTACAAAACATTACGTTACATTTGTGATAAATATGAAATGTGTTTATCAAGAGTACAAAAAAAAAATTCAATAAATTTAATTAATTTTAAATATTACTAGTTTATGAGAAGAATTTATTGTAACATAACATTAAATTTGTGATAAATATGAAATGTGTTTAAAAAGAGACTAAAAAAAAAAAAATTAATAAATTTAATTAATTTTAAATATTACTAGTTTATGAGAAGAATTTATTATAAGACATAACATTAAATTTGTGATAAATATGAAACGTGCTTATGAACAGAGTACAAAAAATTTAATAAATTTTAAATATTACTAGTTTATGAGAAGAATTTATTGCAAAACATAACATTCAATTTGTCATAAATATGAAATGTGTTTATGAACAGAGTACAAAAAAAAATTAATGAATTTAATTAATTTTAAATATTACTAGTTTATGAGAAGAATTTATTGTAAAACATAACATTAAATTTGTCATAAATATGAAATGTGTTTATGAAGAGTACAAAAAAATTTAATGAATTTAATTAATTTTAAATATTACTAATTTATGAGAAAAATTTATTGTAAAACATAACATTAAATTTGTGATAAGACTAATGTGTTAAGACAATTGTGTTAAAAACAGACTACAAAAAATGTAATAAATTTAATTAATTTTAAATATTACTAGTTTATGAGAAGAATTTATTGTAAAACATATCTTTAAATTTGTGATAAATATGAAATGTCTTTATGAACAGAGTATATTACAAAAATTTTTTTAACAATAGCTGTCAATACAATGAAAGTAACAAAAGTAGAATACCTTTTATTGTCCTTAAAAGGATAACCTAATCGTAGTGTCCGTGGTGTCCATGGTGTCCATGATGTCCATGATGCTGGATGTGGAAATATCTTTCACTGTGACCGTGTCCACCATGTTGATGGTGTTCATGTCCATGGGGTTGATGCTCAATGGACACTTTGTAACCGTGTTCGTCGAAATGACCATGGAATCCTTCCCCTTGGATCTGTTCGGATTTTACAAGGGCGGCCAAAGCAACAAAGGCAAAAGCGAAGAGCTGCAATAAAAGTAAAAAGAATTATTCTAACTAGTTAAACAATTTTTAAAATGACCTTTTATCTCAACCTATGCATCTTATTTTAAAAATGAAGAAGGTGTAACTTGAAGATAAGCCACGGACGTGGAGCAACAAAGCCCCGTTTTTGCAAATATTAACTCACCAATATTTTTTTAATTAATTTTACTTTTTTTTTAGATTTAAGTTGCATGTATCTACCAATAGATGGCGCCAGATGTAAGAGGAAAATTTAAACTTTATTTATAAAATACTTTCTGCAATATAGTGAAAACAAGTAATATAAAAAAAAATTTTTAAGTCAATTCCTACTTTTTTTTTCACTATATTGCAGAAAGTCCTTTATAAATAATTTTCATTCATTTTTTTAAGTTTATCTGGCGCCATCTATTGGTAGATATATGCAACTTAAATGTAAAAAAAAAAAAACTGAAATTAATTAATTAAATTTAATTACTGAATTAATATTTGAAAAAACCGTATTAACAATAAGTGTCATCTACTACAGGTTGAAAAAAATTTATTTGAACTTGAGTGGATGAATAAAAAGTATTTTATGAACGATTAGAAATTTGAACAAGATATATATAGGGAGAGTTTGAACTAATAGAAGGAATTGAATAAATATTTATTTTCAATTATTAAATGCTCAGAGAAAAAAATAATGGAGGTAACATTAATGTAAACTTATCAAATTATGTATGCTAATAATGTTTTGTAATACTAAATCAATGCTTGCAAAATTCTTTTTAATGGTGAATATATATTACTAAACAATATTTTGTAGTTATTTAGTTCAACAATATTTTTTAAACTGTTTGAAGGAAAAAAAATGATTTTAAGTTTTAAATATTGTAATAAAAAGTTGTTAACTAATTGTCCATTACTAATTTGAAATGAAAGTAAATGTAATATCATTCAATTTAATATCATATGATTTAATGATGCTTAAAAAACACTGATACTCATTTTCTTTTTATCTACATAATATTTTACTTGTTACTGAAAAAAAAATTTAATTCTTTTTGTTGCTGACATAAAGTAAAAAATTATTCTTAAGGTTGATAAATAACATAGATTTTTTCATTAGATTAAAGTTTTTTATATGCTATTCTTTTATCAAGATTTTTTTTTTAGTTGTTGAAAACAAAATTTGGCTTTTCATAAATTTATTTCACATCAAATATTTAATCATTTATATCCGGAATAATTAAATCACTTTTTATAATTTTTGCCTCTTAAAATTTGATTTTTATACACATAAACACTATTTGAATAAAAAAAAAATGTTTTTCTTCGTCAATTTTTTTCTCAAATTTAAATCAAAATACACATAGAATATTACCAGAAGAATTTATCCGTAACTTTTTGAGATAATACATCATTTCTCATCATCACTACTATTTTTAATTAAATATTCTCAAGTAGGAAAAAGAATATATTTTATTGTGTCCAAACAGTAAGACCAATTTTCAATTTCAATTTCCTGGGCATATGGTATTTCAATTTTTTTTCCTTTTTAAGTTGTTGGCATTGTTCTTGACATGTGTGGGAAATTTGACGTCAAAATATTCATTAGTGTTTGAGTTATGCTTGGTTGTGTGAGATGCTAAAACTGATTCCGGCAATTTTTGAAATGTCTGAACTAATTGAACAAGAACTTGCGTTAAATTTAGTTTGCCGCAAGGTATAGAATTATGTGAGCATTCCTATATCGTACAAAAATGTTTAGAAGTAGTACGGCAGAGAACGTGTCTGAAGGCGAAGAGCCCTCTGGTCAACCATCAACCTCAACAGAATCAATTTTAGCATCTCACAAAGCCAATCTTAACTCAAACACTAATGAATATTTTGACGTGAAATTTTACACAGATGTCAAGGAAGTGCCAACAACCTAAAAAAGAAAAAAAAATTTTAATGGCATATGCCCAGAAAATTTAAATGGAGAATTGATCTTACTTTTTGGACAAAGTAGTATTTCACTGTTTCTGAAAATGGGCAATCATTTTGTGAAATTCTTCCTTGAAAACTTTCACAATGAGCAAGGAAAATGGAGGAAGTTAGAAATTTTACAAATGCGATTAACAAAGGGATTTCTGAGGGTTTGCCTTGAAGGTAAGTTTAAGGAAGTGCAATAGATTACTTGAAGGCAATAATGCTTTCTCATGCTATTAACCAATGAGGAAAGAAAATCAATACAAGTTCAAATATAATATAAGTAAAGTTATTCATCGCAAAATAAAATATTTGCATTTGTTAATTTAAAGAATCATAAGAAATAACACACTGTAGCCAAAATGGAGCAATGAACCATATAATAGAGGAGGAGTAGATAATATTTATTTTAAATGATTGATTAATGTTAAAATGACATTTAAATTAATTTGGGGGCGAAGAGTACAATAAGTTTTGTACCATTAGATAAATAATGAACAGGCACATTTTCAATAAACACTATTCAGAAAACATACTTTGTTAACAATACAGAGGAAACATATTTTGTTAAATGTTATTTTTATAAAATAATTTTTTTTTACTAAAAATTAAATTTATTTTAAGTGCTGTAGCTATGAATTATTTAATTTCTACAGTTATAATAAATAAATATTCGTGCTAATGATTTTCTTAATTGACGATGAATAAACAAATTTTATATTTTGAATAAAATATTACCTTTAAATCTATTTTAAAACCCTTAGATTCTGGAAATCAATAGACTATAAAATAAATAAATCAATAGATTATTAAAATAAATGCCATAATAGAAACGATTTATAGTTATATGGAATGAAATCAAAAATACCAAAGTCAAATAATTAGAATTAAAACTTTTTTTTTTTAGATATATATTTGGAAGATCATGCCACAAATTTGTTAGTGTATATTGCATTTATTTTTAAATCTATTTTAAAACCCTTAGATTCAATTTACAACTATCAATGACTTATCAAAATAAATGCCATAATATAAACGATTTATAGTTATATGGAATGAAATCAAAAATACCAAAGCAAATAATTAGAAGGAAATCTTTTTTTTTTTAGATATATATGCTTGGAAGATCTTACCACAATTTTGTTCATGTTTATTGCACTAAAGACGAAGAACACAGTCCCAAACGAAAGTAATTCCAAAAGAGACAACTGTCAACTGATGTCCAACTCTTGCTTGCAACCAGCTTTTATACGATTCGTTGCACGTCCAACAATTTGAACGTCACAGTTTAGTAGTTCTTGAACCCATTTCCTGTCAAGGGTGTCAGCGTGTGAAGAATTCTGAGAGATCGTATCAGCATCAGATCGTACCTACCGCCCATCTTGCACAAAGTGGAAAGAAAAAAGCATTAAGATTAATTGGGAATTATGGATTTAGTGAACCGGAAGACGTTGGGAATTTTATAATTTTTTCAACCATAATTGTTTTGGACCATGTTCTCACAGGCATTATTCAAATATGAGCTCACTGTGTCAACGCATTTGACCTCACTTCCGCAATTCAAGTCCATATTGTCATATAAGCATTAACTTAATGATAAATGTTTATTCCGCAATTCAAGTACATGTTATAATATTAACATTAACCACAATATGCAATGTATATTATTTTATGCTAAGATCCTTTTGAAAATCAACTGATTTTTTTAGTACAAAATATTATCATATAAGCATTAACTTAATGTGGAATGTTTATTCCGCAATTCAAGTACATGTTATAATATAAACATTAACCACAATATGCAATGTATATTATTTTATGCTAAGATCCTTTTGAAAATCAACCGATTTTTTTAGTACAAAATATTATCATATAAGCATTAAGTTAATGTGGAATGTTTATTCCGCAATTCAAGTACATGTTATAATATAAACATTAACCACAATATGTACTGTCTATTCATTTATGCTAAGATCCTATTGAAAATCAACTGGTATTTTTTATTAGAAAAGATTTTTAGATTTTTCTTACCAAATTTCAAATACAAATCTTATACTTTTATTAACCATAATATGTAATGTTTGTTCTTTTATGCTAAGATCCTATTGAAAATCAACTGGTATTTTTTATTAGAAAAGAATTTTAGATTTTCTTATCAAATTTCAGATACAAATCTTATACTTGTATTAACCATAATATGTAATGGTTTTTCTTTTATGCTAAGATCCTATTGAAAATCAACTTTTATTTTTGATTAGAAAATCTTCATAAATATTTTTTACCAAATTTCAAATACAAATCTTATACTTTTAATCCATCAATTAAATAAATGTATTTATATGTATTTCTTCAGATAAATGGAAACCTTTCTATAATTTTTGCAATCTATCGATTCTAAATAAATGAAATCGAAGAACAATTTGTAAAACAAACCAATTCAATTATGGTGTAAACTAAACTCCCAGTATTTAGAATCCAAACTGATTTTTTTTTTGTATTTATTGTATGAATAACACATTCGTCTATGATGATTTATTTTTAATAAGATTTATTAGAAATAGTTTTTTTTTCTTTTTTGAATATTTTAGTAAGCTTTAGAGCATTAGGTTTATAACTTTATGTTTCCATTCATTTTATTTAATGATAAATGAATAGCTATATACATACTATAACTATAAAATAGTTTATATTACACGTAAGCAGAATATTGCACATTTCAAGATTGGTCAGATCATCTTGAAACATTTATACGTGAACTCTTTTAAAGGTTTACAATGATGTTACAGTTAAAATGAATAGGAGGTTATAGTAAAGATCAATAGGAGCTTATAAGCAAGATCAATAAAAATCTATTGATTAAAATAAAATTGCAGGAGTGAGTTTGGAAATTTTTAATGTAAACACGTAACATAAAAATAAAAATTTTTAGAGTCAATTCCTATTTATTTTTTCACTATATTGCAGAAAGTCCTTTATAAATAATTTTCATTCATTTTTTAAGTTTATTTGGCGCCATCTATTGGTAGATATATGCAACTTAAATCTAAAAAAACTAAAATTAATAAATTTAATTTAATTAATGAATTAATATTTGAAAAAACTGTATTAACATCAAGTGTCATCCACTACAAGTTAAAAAAAATGCATTTGAACTCGAGTGGATGAATAAAAAGTATTTTATGAACGATTGAAAATTTGAACAAGATATATATAGGGAGAGTGTGAGCTAATAGAAGGAATTGGATAATTAAAAAAATCCATTTTTTAAACCTAAAAAATAAAATATATATTCTTAAAATATTTTTTAAATTTTATATAAAAAATATTTGAAAATTATTAAACATTATTTTTGCAATATTTTTATTTATACATATATTTTTTGTTAAATATTTGTTGAAAATAAAAAATAGAAATAGTTAATAATTCTTTACTCTATAGCGGAAGTGTTTTTAAATTAAAAGAGATAACAGAATTATTGTAAAATGGAGCAATGAAAAAATAATTTAATATTACTATTCTTTTAAATATCAAATAAGAAGTGTTTTCCCTTTTTTCATCTTTGATCTTAATATAGAAGCAGGAACTATTTTCTATTGATAAAAGTTTTTGTTTCTTATTTTTTAAATAATATCATTTTTCTGTTGTTCAATTAATAATACAATAGTACATATTATTACTAAATTTTTTGCTTTATGATGAAGAAACCATTTTCAGTAGTTCTTAAAATAAAATTGAATGAATAATATTGTGAACAATGACAATAACAAATATTATAAAATCAATAATAATAATTAAAATAATTCAATACAATATATTTTAATTCATACAACTTGTATTTGGCCTTTAATATATCAATCATCTCGTACAAAATATTAAATATAAATTTCATTCGTTGTTTTCAAATCCTTCTATTAGCTCACACTCTTCCTATATATATCTTGCTCAAATTTTCAATCGTTAATAAAATACTTTTTATTCATCCACTCAAGTTCAAATACATTTTTTTGAACTTATAGTGGATGACACTTGATGTTAATACAGTTTTTTCAAATATTAATTCAGTAATTAAATTAAATTAATTAATTTTAGTTTTCTTTTAGATTTAAGTTGCATATATCTACCAATAAATGGCGCCAGATAAACTTAAAAAAATGAATGAAAATTATTTTAAAGGACTATATGAAATATATTGAAAAAAAGTAGGAATTGACTTTAAAATTTTTTTTTGTTATATTACTTGTTTTTCTATAGTGTCAAGACAGACATTTTTCCTTTACAGTCAGTCAAAATTAAAGTGAAGATTTGGATATGTGCATTTTTTTTCAAATAATATTCTTGAAGAAGTTATACATTCCTTGTATTGCTTGGAATTTTTTTTTTTTAAATTCTGTTTTTCAAATGTCTCTCAAGTGAAGAAGATGTCTTCAGAAAAAGAATTGTCAACTTGTAAATATCGATTTTCATCATTGGTCTTTTGTTTTTGAGAAGTCAAGAGGAAAAATCCTTTGCATTCATATTGAGTTTCAATACAGTATTTATCGTAAAAAAATTTTTGGTTATAGTCCTCAAATTTAGATGATTATAAAAATTTCAATAAACTGTAGAAAAAACCTCTGTTACATATTATATCGTATTCTACATTTTCTTCATTATTTTATATCTCAGAACATATCTTCCAATATTGTAGAAGAAAATATTTTCAAATCCAGATAATGTTTGATGAAAATAAATTCTATATAATAAATAAATGTTTGATACGTAATTCTTAAATATCTGCTCCTTATATTTTGATATTTTTTAACAAATTTAAGGTTCTATTTTATTTTGTAGTATTTTTAAATTCTCTGCAAAATTTAATTTCATTAATTATATGTGATAGCACATATTTTTAATATAAAATATCGAACCTACAAAATTCCTATGGGATTTTCATAAAAAATATTCCCAAACTAAATATGGATAAAAATTATTGTATTAATACAATTAGTAAAATATTTTTCAGCAATATAATAGTATATGCAAAAACTGTTAATTTTAAAAGGAAAAATTGCTATTTTTATTTATGCCTAGAATTTTCGAACTTTGATATATTCTTATAAACTTTGATGTATTGTTATAAACTTTGATATATTCTTATAAACTATGATATTTGATATATTTATTTAAAAAACACTGCCATTATATAATTTTTAAAAAGTTTTAAAATTATTCCTTTAAGAAATTAATATTTGAACATGAATTCTATAATCTTCTGATTGATGTATAAAAAGACATTATTTGGCAATTTATTTTATAATATTTATCAAAAAATTAATTTTTCCTTTGGCATAAAGGTGATGAAAGGGCATAATTTTAAAATATGGGAATCATTCATAAAATGCAAAAAATTATTATTGAGAACTAAATCAATTCGTAGAAAAGATTACTTTTTCTACTTTTCTTTTTATATTTCGAAAATAATTTTAAATAGTTTAAACGATCGATAGTTTTGATGATTGATATGTTATAAAACCATTTACTTTATGGATAACTGTTATTGAATGACAGACTCACAACATTTCTTGAGCCAAGCACATTTTCCACTATAATTATGATAGAACTCATAAAAATTTTTTTGTTTTTCAATCATCACGAAACTGTAATAGCAAATTGAAGCTATGATGCATTAAGTCATAAAAAATATTTTTTTTACTGATTAGAGAATAATAATAAAAGGCGCTGACGAGAACAAGTTTTTACAAAATGTTTGATCATAAATCACTTTTTACCATTCGTTCGCACTTGAACGAATCAAGTCTATTAAAGTGTAAGAAGATTAGTTCAACGAACCGAATCGATTAATTTCCTTCCAGATTGCCATTTATGCACGGAAAACAATAAAAAAGGAACGAATAAATATTGCAAGTAAAGATGTTATCTTTTGATTGAGTCATGAATATTTTTTTTATCTTCGTACTCTATAAAAATCACCATATTTTTTGCTGTTCACAAATGTCTAATACTCTTTATGCTTTTCACACAATTTATAAGGATAATTTATACTAATCCGATGTAAAAAATATTGGTAAACAAGTAATATAAAAAAAAAAATTAAAGACAATTCCTATTTTTTTTCACTATATTGCAGAAAGTCCTTTATAAATAATTTTCATTCATTTTTCTAAGTTTATCTGGCGCCATCTATTGATAGATATATGCAACTTAAATCTAAAAAAAAACTAAAATTAATTAATTAAATTTAATTAATGAATTAATATTTGAGAAAACTGTATTAACATCAAGTGTCATCCACTACAAGTTAAAAAAAATGTATTTGAACTTGAGTGGATGAATAAAAAGTATTTTATGAACGATTGAAAATTTGAACAAGGTATATATATAGGAAGAGTGTGAGCTAATAGAAGGAACTGAAAAAAAGAAATATTTAATACGTGACTTTCATTCGATTGTATTGCTTAACAAACATACTCATACTAAAATTACACATTATTTTCAAAATTATTTAATTAAGTTCAACGTAATTATTATTAAGATGAAGTTGTTTTACTAAATAGATTGTGTTTTGAATAACCACAGAAAATTTTGATTTAAAAAAATGATTTTCTGTTGGATATGCATATTATAATAAATTTTAATTTTAGTGATTATTTTTTTATTAATTTTATTTTATTTATTCATTTGTTTATGATCTTTTTTATGATGTTCCCTGATTTTTTCTTTTTTCTTTAGGCATTATTTGATACAATAATTCTGTAGTGCTTTATTTTTTTCTTTACTTTGCAAAATGATATTGTTTTCAAATTATTCTGACTTTAAGTATACAATATAATCTGTTTATTCCTATGAAAAAATATGTTACGTTAAATGTATATCTAAATATTGAAATTTACGAAGGAATAATATAATATAAGTATTCAAATATTAAAACAAATTTTATTAATTATCATTCTATTCAATTCAGTTAAATAATAAAAAGTGGCTTATATACAGAATAAAAAAGTTTAAAATATATTTTTTTCTGCAAAAAGTTGAAATTTATGATTTTTTACTAAATATCAATTAATGAAACATATTTAATAAAAAAAATATGACGTAGTACAAAAAGTACAAAACTACAGAAATTAGTGAAATTTTGATTTTTTTAAATTAAAAAGTTATATAGCGCTAATCTTATATTTTATGAAAAGTTAAAGGAAATTTTCGAAATCATTTGAGGAAAATTAATTATATAATTATTATTTTAATTTTTATTGTAATAAATATATAATCAGTGGCTAGACTGTTAATCATAACAAACTTTTTTTTTAAATAAATAAAAAAAAATTGTTGATTATCACTTATCGAAATAAAAATTTTGAGTTTACTATGTTTTTAATCCATACTTCCGTAATCATAATTTTTTAATATTTATTCTGTAAACTAAAACTTTATTTAATTAGGATCATATTTTAGTAAAAAATGTTTCACATATTGCTTTGACAGTTTTGAATTTATTTTATAAGAGACTTCCGTAACTTTTTTAATAAAATATGCTGAAATTAATTAACAGGATATGCAAACAAAAAACAATTGCCCAAAGCTGAAAAGGAATTATAAAATTAATTAAATTCACAATGCTTTAATCAAAAATTAATCTAGTTTTTTGAAAACTGTAATACATTTAATTTCCGTCATAAAAAACACCAAAATGAAGTTAACATTATTTTACTAAATAGATATAAGTTAACAGTAAACTTTTTATTATTGCATTACTCTAAGATAAGAAATATGTATTGGAATATAAAGATAGGACATAAAATATTAATAAAAACTTCTTTTTTTATTATTTAATTAAAATAACATGTCTTTATTTTTAAAATTGTTTGTGTAATAATTGTGTTTTTTATTTCATAATACTACTGTGTCCAAAAAGAAGACCCATTTTCAATTTAAAATTCCTGGGGCTTATTTCACGTCAAAATATTCATTAGTGTTTGAGTTACGCTTGGCTTTGTGAGACATTAAATATGATTCCGGCAAATTTTTGAAATGCCTAAATTAATTGAGCAAAGAGTTTGCATTAAATTTTGTTTACGGAAACGTATAGAATGTTGCAGAAGACATTTGGTGAGCATACCTATATCGGAAAGAAATGTTTAGAAGTGGTATAAACAGTTCAAAGAAGGCAGACAACGCATTCAAAACGAACAGCCCTCTGGTCGACCATCAACCTCAACCGACGAAGCTCACGTCCAAAAAATCAAAGATTTGGTGCTTACAAACCATCGATTTACAATTAGAGACCTTGCTGATGATGTTGGAATTTCAAAAGGATCAGTCAATTCAAACGCGTCAAATCTCGATTGGTACCGAAAACACTGAATGCGCCAGCTCACACTGCATTGATTCTTTGGGAATCGACATCGGTTTTCGCCAAAAATGAAACCCATATATTTAATCAGCCACCATATTCACACCGTAGGGCTTCTGGTTATTCCCTTAACTCAAAAGATCATTCCGGAGACACCGTTTTGAGTTGATTGAAGAGATTCAACATAAACCGCCGCTCGCTTTGAAGGCCATCCCTGACGATGACTTTTTAGCATGCATTGATGATTGGAAAAAAAGTTGGTCTAAGTTCACTGTATTCGGAGAGGATTACTTTGAAGGCGATAAAATAAAATTGGAAGAATAAATAAAGAGTTTTTGAAAAAAAAATAATTGATATTACTTTTTGGGCACAGTAGTACAACTAAATCTGGAAAACGTATTAAAAAATTGAAAGTGTTATTTGAAAAATTAAATGAAATTTAATTGAAGTATTTAAATATAATACCATTGTACAAGGCAGATACCAGATAACAAAATCCATACAATTCCAAAGAAAAAACTTTTATTTCACAGTGTTCTAAAAACGCTTTAGCTGATATGATTTGTTTAAAATCATTATCCAAATAGAGTACTGATTTATCAACACTGTGTATGTTAATTTGTACTGAAATTAAAATATTTTTAAAAAAACATATATTTATCTTAATTAAACATTGAATAAATTATATGAGTTAGACGTATTTTAGAATAATAAAAAAAAAACCCCGATTATTACTATTTTTATGCATGCACATATTATATTTAAAATATGAAATCTCGTGTCTTTAAACAGTATGTACAGCTTGAATATTAAACTATACATATTACACCTTCCTAGATTAACCATGGTACATCAGTTAAAAATTGCTGATTAAAAATATTTAAAACAAAATATCTGAAGATTGAAAAATGAATATTATAATATCATCTGGCTTTAAAGAATAATCTATTTTAATATTCAAGCTATGTATACCACACCTTCCTAGAGTAGGCATGGTACATCAGTTAAAAATTACTGATTTAGAATATTAAAATCAAGATACCTGAAAATTGAAAAAGGAATATTATAATATCGCCTGGAACCCTAAATAATAATTTAATTTAATACTCATGTTATACATGCCACACCATCCTAAACTAACCATGGTACATCAGTTAGAAATTGCTGTTTTAGAATATCAAAATCAAAATATCTGAAGATTGAAAAATGAATATTATAATATCATCTGGCTTTAAAGAATAATCTATTTTAATATTCAAGCTATGAATACCACACCTTCCTAAAGTAGCCATGGTACATCAGTTAAAAATTACTGATTTAGAATATTAAAAATCAAGATACCTGAAAATTGAAAAAGGAATATTATAATATCGCCTGAAACCCTAAATATAATTTAATTTAATTTAATTCAAAATCAAAATACTCATGTTATACATGCCACACCATCCTAAACTAACCATGGTACATCAGTTAGAAATTGCTGTTTTAGAATATCAAAATCAAAATATTTGAAGATTGAAAAATGAATATTATAATATCATCTGGCTTTAAAGAATAATCTATTTTAATATTCAAGCTATGAATACCACACCTTCCTAAAGTAGCCATGGTACATCAGTTAAAAATTACTGATTTAGAATATTAAAATCAAGATACCTGAAAATTGAAAAAGGAATATTATAATATCGCCTGAAACCCTAAATAATAATTTAATTTAATACTCATGTTATACATGCCACACCATCCTAAACTAACCATGGTACATCAGTTAGAAATTGCTGTTTTAGAATATCAAAATCAAAATATCTGAAGATTGAAAAATGAATATTATAATATCATCTGGCTTTAAAGAATAATCTATTTTAATATTCAAGCTATGAATACCACACCTTCCTAAAGTAGCCATGGTACATCAGTTAAAAATTACTGATTTAGAATATTAAAATCAAGATACCTGAAAATTGAAAAAGGAATATTATAATATCGCCTGAAACCCTAAATAATAATTTAATTTAATACTCATGTTATACATGCCACACCATCCTAAACTAACCATGGTACATCAGTTAGAAATTGCTGTTTTAGAATATCAAAATCAAAATATTTGAAGATTGAAAAATGAATATTATAATATCATCTGGCTTTAAAGAATAATCTATTTTAATATTCAAGCTATGAATACCACACCTTCCTAAAGTAGCCATGGTACATCAGTTAAAAATTACTGATTTAGAATATTAAAATCAAGATACCTGAAAATTGAAAAAGGAATATTATAATATCGCCTGGAACCCTAAATAATAATTTAATTTAATACTCACGTTATACATGCCACACCATCCTAAGCTAACCATGGTACATCATTCAAAAATTGCTGTTTTAGAATATTAAAATCAAAATATCTGAATATTGAAAACTCAATATTATAATATCACCTGGCACACTAAAGAAGAATTTAATTTAATACTCAAGCTATACATAGCACACCTGAAGTAATCATGGTGTATAGTTTAAAAATTACTGATTTAGAATAGTAAAATCAAAATAAGTGAAAATTGAAAAATTAATATTATAATGTCGTCTAGCTGTGTCTCATAAAACAATACAACTAAAAAATAGAAAGAATAACCAACTTAC
Organism: Caerostris darwini; assembly: GCA_021605075.1. NCBI lineage: Eukaryota > Metazoa > Arthropoda > Arachnida > Araneae > Araneidae > Caerostris > Caerostris darwini. The sequence continues at coordinate 62,642 of BPLQ01015710.1, forward strand.
AATACTTATATATATATATATATATATATATATATATATAAACTTACAATATATATATATATATATATATATATATATATATATATACATATATACTCAGTTTTTGAAGTAAAACAATATTTCACGAAGCCATCTAGTCTTTCGCGATTCGATTACGATTTGAAAGTTTCTAGCCTTCAGTCCATTCGTATATATACATTTCAAATAAGAATAAAAACATTTCTGTCAAAGGAATCATTTGTTTTCCTCAGAATATACATTATTTACGAGAATTTATCTTCAACAATTTTGAATGTATTGAATTTTTCATGCATACTCATGCAATAATTTATGAGGGGGCAGTAAGCTGCTGGAACTCCGAGCAGAAATGTGTTGAGTGGAAACTATTCTAAGATGAAGTATGAAGTAGCTGGCTCTTCAAGTATGTGAATGCATCTTTCAAGGGAAAAAATGATTTCTAGGCCAGTTTTACTGCTTGGATCTGGACAGTTTTCAGAAAATATGCATTGAAATGTTTCATCGCCCAAAAAAAATCAAAGCGCCATTTTATGTGTTCAGCTATTATAGCATTTTATTCATCATAATATATTAATTTTATATGTCGATATTTATTTATATTTGCAATTGGAAATTGCACTTCATTTTGTTGGAATGAAAAGGTTATCCCAAATTGCTCATTTCTGGAATTTTCTTTTAAGTACAATTAACCCTTGATGAATTCTAGCATAAAGCAATAGTCCAATGGTAGGTTAGAGTTACATAGGTCAAGTATGGTGTATATAAAGAATCTACTATGTTATATACTACTACTATTACTACATCACATCACATTAGTGTGCCTAAAGCTGAATTGCCCATTTACAGATTGGGAATGATGTGGGTGAGAAGTCTGATTGGGCTCTGTGACGCTCTACGACCATATGATTGTTATGTTATGACTATGTTATATTTGTTATGAATATGTTATGGATCGATGATTTTAATTTTGGTATTTACTTCTTCTTCATTGGTGCAATAGCCCCATGGTGGGCCAATGCCGTCTGTCTGCTGGCAGATTTCGAAATAGGAGTTATTTTTTAAAGGGTAGTGTTGTCCGTCCTATGTTATGGTACTATGTTATATAAGCCAATATGGCGTACGCAGTATTATAAATGGATTTTAGCCAATAATTGGCGGTTGACAATATAAGCTAACCATGGATAATCATGACTTAATGGTAATATGGGTCAATTATGGCTAGTCGTGTATCAATGGTAAATCTAGCCTTATTAAAAGAACCTACTTCATATTCTGCTAATAGCATGTGCTAATTGTTGCTATGTAAAGCAGATTTCTTCTCTGGTGAATGGTCCTTTAGATTTGCAATCAGAACACATGATTGGAAGTTGCAGCATTGTCTGAAATACTTCAAATATGGGATAGTAAAATATATTGGAAAAAATCTCGTAATGTATTTTTTTTCATTCTTTCTATTTTCATTCATTCTTTCTATTTTCATTCATTCTTTCTATTTTCTTTCATTCTTTCTATTTTCATTCATTCTTTCTATTTTCTTTCATTCTTTCTAATAATCAGGCTTCTTGTAATGCACCTTGAGTTACGCTATATATGTTATATGCTGGCAGTCTAATAATCAATAACTTGAAGGCCAAACGGTCAAAAAAATATTTGGAAAAAAAATTTCCAGAACAAGATTACCAACCATTGTATTTAATTCATCTAAGAATCGTGCTACAAAATGGTATGCATCGATGATTTTAATTTTGGTATTACTGCATAATTACTTCTTCATCATTGGCGCAATAGCCCCATGGTGGGCCAAGGACGTGTGTCTGCTGGCAGATTTCGAGATAGGAGTTATTTTCTTTTTAAAGGGCAGTGTCCATCCTATGTTCTTCAGATCGGGACCTACAGTTTAAAGTGGATCTCGAACCACTACAAGCATCCATGGCACCGCTGAGATTCGAACCTCCAACCTGTGGTACCGAGAGCAAGTCACTCGGCTATCAGCTCCCTGTACTATTGTTTTACTGATCATTCGAATGATTGTGATACGGTAGTTTTGTTTATTATGCAATCAAATCAATCTATTCTTTCGAAACAGATATAAACAGACGAAACCAAAGCTTTCGTGTTTGTATCAGAGATGAACATGATAAACCTATAAATTGGAAAATCCTTCCAATGGATTCAAAAAGGATGTGAACTATAATGTGTCATCCTTATAAGTATTCATTGAAATTAATGATGACAAAATGTAGACAGCAAGCCTTCATCTGTCCATCTGCATCTGTTATTTATCTAAAGGTTTATTTGAGACAGGTTTTGTTTGCTATTAGGCAATTAAACGATCCTTTATTAGATATATATAGACATTAACGTTTTTTTTTAAATTTCTAGTATATTTGATATAAATGGATCACGTTTAATAGAAAAAACTATGAACAATCTTAATTTTCATCTCATAAAGCTAGAAGATTCATTCGTAAAATTTGGAAAGGCTATAAAACATTTTATGTTTTTCCTTGTCTTGACGAGTTTTGGCGATTTGCAAGGAATTTGGGGATTTATGCGAGATTTGGGGATTTCCGTGAGATTTGAAAACATTGGTATTAACGATTTACGAGGGATTTGGAACTGTTCCCAATTTGTGAGGATTTTAAATACACACAATCCTCCAATTTGTCTAAATAAAAGTTTTTTTTTATTGCACAAGACTGGCAGTCGCTCGGTTACAGAAAATAAAAATATTTTTGTAGAATTAAAGGTTTTGAGGTTTTATATATTTATTTTCAAATACAAGTAGAAAGATTAGTATTACATTGGAAAATAAACTGAAAGCAAATCCTATAAATTTTCTATCTTATTTTTTAAAAAATAACTTTGGTCAATGTTTAAGGACGTCTCTACCTGGTGTTGAGAAAAGCTGATAACAAAAAAAATATGATTTTCTTATTTAATTAGAAATAATTTTATTAATTTTAATTTATTAAATTTATAAAAAGAATTAATTAAAAACATTTTTGTTATTTTTTGGAACGAAATAATAAATTCAGATGTAAAGAAAAACTGAATTTCTAAGAAGTATCGATTTTAAGTAATTCTTGTATGCACACATTTATAAGGAGGAAGATTTTACGATGAAATATAACTAAAATTAAAAGAAAGGATTAATGTGGGAATAACGGTTTTCAGATTTTAGATAAATTATTTTCAAATATACGTAGAAAGATTAGTGTTAGATTTGAAAATTAACTGAAAACTGATACTGTAAATTTTCTATTTTATTCAATTCTTTCTAATAGCTCACACTCTCCCTATATACATCTTGTTCAAATTTTCAATCGTTCATAACATACTTTTTATTCATCCACGCAAGTTCAAATGCATTTTTTTGAACTTGTAGTGGATGACACTTGGTGTTAATACAGTTTTTTCAAATATTAATTCAGTAATTAAACTTAATTAATTAGTTTTAGCTTTTTTTAGATTGCATATATCTACCAATAGATGGCGCTATATAAACTTAAAAAAATGAATGAAAATTATTTATAAAGGACTTTCTGCAATATAGTGAAAAAAATTTAGGAATTGACTTAAAATGTTTTTTTTATATTACTTGTTTTTTTAAATAACTTAACTAACACAAACTAATAACTTTTAAATAACGTCCTTATAATAATTTTATTTCATTAAATTAAAAAATAATTAATTAAAAATATTTTTGTAATTTTTTTTTGAACGAAATAATAAATACATATGAAAAAAAAAAAAACTAAATTTCTAAGAAGTATAGGTGTTAAATAATTCTTGTATACACACATTTATAAGGAGGAAGATTTCAGAATGAAATACTTCGAATGTGATATTTATTTTTTTTTACTTTGGAAGCAGTATCCATTTGAAAATTCTTTATCTTATTAAGTCAAACAACGCGTGGCGAGTTTTTACTATCTTGAATAAAAGCAAGATTGATGAAGTCGAGCCTCTTAGCTTATTGAATTCTGGGATCGATAGCACGGGAGGTTCATTCTCCGCATTATCCCACGCAGTTTCTTAGCAGAATTTCTTTTTTTAAATTCATTTCCCGGAAAAGAAAGGCAAACCCCGCATCTTTGCATATGTTTAAAACCTTCCTAACCGCACTCCAAATAGCATTACTAGATCAACAGCAGAAAAAAAACATGTTTGCTGAAAAAGCAAAAGCAAAATGTAAGATGGTTAGAGTGGGGGCGCAATCTTTTCTTTTCGGGACATCTGAAAATGTAAATATTGGACTTTAATACTCGAATTGAATTTGGATATAACAAGTATAATTTTTTGTTACTTGACAAGGTTCGCTTTTTAAGTGAGGGGGAGGGAGAGTAAGAAATGTGGGTTCCATCAGCTTTATGTTTTTATCGAATGCAGGTTTATTAAAGGAAGTATTTTCAATTAAATAAAAATTCCTGAATCCATTTTTAATTTATTTTGAGAATTAAAAAAGCAAAGTTAGTTAAAAGCAAAATGTGGTATGATTGGAAGTTACAGCATTGTCTGAAATACTTCCAATATGGGGCAGTAAAATATTAATAGCAGCAGTAAATTTCGTAATGCATTTTCTTTTATTCTTTCTAATAAGCAGGCTACAGTGCTGACAGGCTAATAGTCAATAACTTGAAGAACGAACTGTCATTGGAAAAAATATATCCAGAACAAGATTACAAAACATTGTGTTTAATTTATCGACAAATCGGGTTACAAAATGGTATGCAACCACGATTTCAACTTTGATATTATTGCACAGTTACTTCTTCTTCATTGGAGCAACAGCCCCCATGGTGGACCATGGCCGTCTGCCTACCGGCAGACTTCGAGAACGATGATGTTTTCTCTTTAAGGGGTAGGGATGTAAACCCTATGTCCAACAGTCATATTAGACTGGACCTGCGGTTTGATGTGGATTTAGAACCTTCACGAGCATCCATGGCACCGCTGGGATTCGAACTCGAAACCTGTGGAACCGCGAGCTAGTCACTAAATAAATTATTGTGATTAAGTAGAACTGTTTATTATGCAATCAAATCAATCTATGCTGTCGAAATCTGACAAATAGATATAAACCTACGAAACTAAAGCTCTCGTGTGAGCATGATAAACATATAAGTTGGAAAATCCCTCCAACAATCTCAAGAAAGACGTGATTTACAAAGGTGCCATCCCTATAGATATTCATTGAAATTAATGAGAAAAAATGTATATAGCAAGCCTTCATCTTAATTTTTTTTTGAACGAAATAATAAATTCAGATGAAAAGAAAAATTGAATCTCTAAGAAATAGAGATTTTAAGAAATTCTTGTATACACAGATTTCTGAGGAAGGAGATTTTTCAATGAAATAGTTCGAATGTGATTTTTTTTTTACTTTGGAAGCCGTTTACATTTGAAAATTCTTTATCTTATTAAGTCAAGCAAGCCAGCTTTTGATATCTTGAATAAAAGCAAGATTGATGAAGTCGAGCCTCTTAGCTTATTGAATTCTGGGATCGATAGCAGGGGAGGTTCATTCTCCGCATTATCCCACGCAGTTTCTTAGCAGAATTTCTTTTTTTAAATTCGTTTCTCGGAAAAGAAAGGCAAAACCTGCATCTTGCATATGTTTAAAACCTTCCTAACCGCACTCCAAATTGCATTACCACATCATCATCAGAAAAAAACAATATGTTTTCTCAAAGAGCAAAAGCAAAACGTAAGACGGTTAGAGTGGGGGCACAATCTTTTCCTTTCGGAAGCATCTGAAAATGTAAATATTGGATTTTAATATTTGAATTTTTTTTAATGTATAAGGCCCCCTTTTTTAAGGTGAGGGGCAGTAAAAAAATGTGGGTTCCATCAATTTTATGTATCTATCGAATGTAGGCTTATTAACGGAAGTATTTTTAATTAAATAAAAATTCCGGAATCTGTTTTTAAATTATTTTGAGAGAAAACTAATGAACGCAAGTTAAAAGGCAAAATATTTTCATGATTGGAAGTTACAGCATTGTCTGAATTTCTATAATTGGACCTTTAAATAAATTTAATAAAGGCTAATAGTCAATAACTTAAAGGACGGACGATTATTGGAAAAAAATATTTCCAGTAGAAGATTACCAAACATTGTGTTTAAATTATCTACAAATCGCATTACAAAATGGTATGCATCGACGATTTCAACTTTGATATTATTGCACAGCTACTTCTTCTTCATTGCAGCAACAGCCCCATAGTGGACCATGGCCGTGTGCCTACTAACAGATTAAGAGAACGATGATGGTTTCTTTTTAAAGGGTAGGGATGTCAACTCTATGTCCAACAATCATATTAGACCGTACCTGCGATTTAATGTGGATTCCGAACCACTGCAGCCATCCATGGTACCGCCGGGATTCAAACTCGAAACCTGTGGCAGCGAGAGCTGGTCAATAAATAAATGATTGTGATTATGTAGCACTGTTTACTATGCAATCAAATCCATCTATGCTGTCGAAACCTGACAAATAGAAATAAACCGACGAAACCAAAGCTCTCGTGTGAGCATGATAAACCTATAAGTTGGAAAATCCCTTCCATAGATTAAAGAAAGATGTGAACTACATAGATGCCATTCCTATAGGTGTTCGTTAAAATTAATAATGACAAAATTATAATCTTTTCAATGCAGAGGGCAATGTTTTCATGTAGGTGCATCTGAAAATGTAAATGTTGGATTTTAATATTCGAATTGAATTTGGATATAACAATTATTTTTTGTTATTTGATAAGACCCACTTTTTTAAGGTGAGGGGGAGAGTAAAAAAATTTGGATTCCATCAGTTTTATGTATTTTTCGAATGCAGGTTGTAAAAGGAAGTATTTTTAATTAAATAAAAATTCCGGAATCCATTTGTAAATTATTTTGGGAGAAAAAAAATCATTGTTAATTAAAAGACAAAATTTGGCATGATTGGAAGTTACAACATTGTTTGAAATACATCAAATATGGGCAGTAAAATATTCGAAAAATAACATATATAATTTTGATAAGTAACATAAATTTTTTTTATCTTATTTAATTAAAAGAATAATGTAAATTTTTTTGTAAATTTTTGAATGAAATAAAAAATTCAGATGAAAAAAAAAAATGAATTTCTAAGAAATATAGATTTTACGTAATTCTTGTATATACAAATTTATAAGGAGTGAGATATTACAATGACATTGTTCGAATAGGATATTTTTTTTTTACTTTGGAAGCCGTGTCCATTTGAAAATTGTTTATCTTATTAAGTCAAAGAACGCATTGCGAGCTTTTAATATCTTGAATAAAAGCAAGATTGATGAAGTCGAGCCTCTTAGCTTATTGAATTCTGGGATCGATAGCAGGGGAGGTTCATTCTCCGCATTATCCCACGCAGTTTCTTAGCGGAATTTCTTTTTTTAAATCCGTTTCTCGGAAAAGAAAGGCAAAATCCGCATCTTGCATATGTTTAAAACCTTCCTAACCGCACTCCAAATTGCATTATCACTTCATCATCAGAAAAAAATTATGTTTGCTGAAAACAAAACCAAAATGTTAGACGGTTAGAATGGGGGACACAATCTTTTCTTTTCGGTGCATCTGAAAATGTAAATATTGGATTTTAATATTCGAATTGAATTTGGATATAACAATTATTTTTTTTTACTTGATAAGATACTCGCTTTTTTAAGGGGTGGTGGTGGAGAGTAAGAAAATGTGGGTTCCATCAGTTTGATGTATTTATCGAATGCAGGTTTATTATTAACGGAAGTATTTTTAATTATATAAAAATTCCGGAATCCATTTTTAATTTTTTTTTCCAATGCAGCTGGAAAACAGACATGGACGTCTTGGATGCAAGGCAAGCGCTGCACAGACGTTACTCACTTTGCATTACCCAGTGGCCGCGTGTAACTTGAGGATAAGCAGAGTAACAATGCCCCCGCAACGCTCTACGATCCTATTAGGACCGGGAAATACGGTTTAAAGTGGATTCCGACCCACTACACACATCCATGGCACCGCCGGGACTCGAACCGGAAAGCTGTGCTACCGAGCGCCAGAGCGCTAGCCACTCGGGCATTCAGGCCCTATTTTTAATTTATTTTGGGAGAAAAAAGAATCGACGTTAGTTAAAAGGCCAAATTTGGCATGATTGTAAGTTACAGAATTCTCTAAAATACTTCAAATATGGGGTAGTAAAATATCTTTAAAAAAATTCTTAATGTATTTTCTTTCATTCTTTCTAATAAGCAGGCTACACTGCAATAGTCAATAACTACAAGCTAGTAATAGTCAATAACTTGAAGGACAAACGGTCATTGGAAAAAAATATTTCCAGATCAAGATTACCAAACATTGTATTTAATTTATCTACAAATCGCGTTACGAAATGGTATACATCGACAATTTCAACATTAATATTATTGCATAGTTGCTTCTTCTTCATTGTGGCAACATCCCCAGGGTGGTTTAGTTTGGTTTGGCGTATCGCTCTACCGTCATCTTGTGCACATAAGGGCTAAACAGACTGGTACCTGCCGTTGTAAAGTGGATTCCGAACCACTCACGAACATCCATGCCATTGCCAGGATTCGAAACTGAAGCCACCGAAGCTCTCGTCTGAGCAGGATAAACCCCTACGAAATAATAAATTCAGATGAAAAGAAAAACTGAATTTCTAAGAAATGTAGATTTTAAGTAATTCTTGTATACACACATTTATAAGAAGGGAGAGTTTACAATTAAATAGAATTAAAATTAATGGAAAGGATTATAATATGACTAATGGTTTTGAAATTTTACAAAATTTATTTTCAAATACATATGGAAAGATTGGTGTTAGATTGGAAAATATACTGAAAACTAATACTGCAAAATATTTTCTTGCTTTTTTAATAATTAATGCTTTTGGCCAGTTTTTAAGTACCTCTCCAAAAGAATATATATTTTATTTAATTAAAAATAATTATATTTACTGTATCTTATTTAATTTAAAAATAATGTGACATTTTTTTTTTTTTTTTTTGTAATTTTTTTAACGAAATAAAGAATTCAGATGAAAAGAAAAACTGAATTTCTAAGAAGTAGAGATTTTAAGTAATTCTTGTATACACACATTTATAACGAAGGAGAATTTTCAATGCAATAGTTTGAATGTGTTTTTTTTTTTTACTTTGGAAGCCGTGTCCATTTGAAAATTCTTTATCTTATTAAGTCAAACAACGCGTGGTGAGCTTTTAATATCTAGAATAAAAGCAAGATTGATGAAGTTGAGCCTCTTAGCTTATTGAATTTTCAGATCGATAGCATTGGAGGTTCATTCTCTAGTACATTATCCCCACCCGCAGTTTCTTAGCAGAATTTCTTTTTTAAATTCATTTCTCGGAAAAGAAAGGCAAAATCCGCATCTTGCATATGTTTAAAACCTTCCTAACCGCACTCCAAATTTCATTACCACATCATCATGAGAAAAAACCCCAATAAGTTTGCTCAAAGAGCAAAACGTAAGACGGATAGAGTGGGGGCACAATCTTTTCTTTAGGTGCATCTCAAAATGTAAATATTGGATTTTAATATTCGAAAGAAATTTGGATATAATAATTCTTTTTATTACTTGATAAGACTCGCATATTTAAGGAGGTGGAGAGTAAAAAAATGTGCGTTTCATCAGTTTCATATTTTTATGGAATGCAGGTTATTAACGGAAGTATTTCTAATTAAATAAAAATTCCGGAATCAATTTTTAAATTATTTTGAGAGGAAAAAAAAAATCAACGTTAGTTAAAAGGCAAAATTTTTTCATGATTGGAAGTTACAGCATTGTCAGAATTTCTTTCAATATGGAGCAGTAAAATTACTTGGAAAAAATGTCTTAATGTATTTTCTTTCATTCTTTCTACATAGAAGGCTACAACGCTGCTCGTCTAATAGTCAATAACTTGAAGGAGAAACGGTCATTGGAAAATAATATTTCCAGAACAAGATTACCAAACATTGTGTTTAAATTGTCTACAAATCGTGTTACAAAATGGTATGCATCGACGATTTCAACTTTGATATTATTGCACAATTGCTTCTTCATTAGGGCAAACAGCCCCATGGTGGATCAAGGTCGTCTGCCGACTGGCAGATTTCGAGAACGACGATGTTTTCTTTTTACGAGTTAGGCATGTCAACCTTATGTCCAACAATCATATTTGACCGGATCTGCTGCTTAATGTGGATTCCAAATCACTGCGAGCATCCATGGCATTGCCTGGATTCGAACTCGAAACCTGTGGCACCGACAGCTGGTTACTAAATAAATCATAGTGATTAAGCAGCTCTGATTTATTATGCAATCAAATCCATCTATGCTTTCAAAACCTAACAAATAGATTTAAACCGACGAATCCAAAGCTCTCGTGGGAGCATGATAAATCTATAAGTTGGAAAATCCCTCCTATAGTTTCATGAAAGATGTGAACTACATCCCTATATGTATTGATTGAAATTAATGATGACAGAATGTAGACAGAAAGCCTTCAACTAATTTTTTTCTTGAGCGAAATAATAAACTCAGATGAAAAGAAACACTGAATTTCTAAGAAATGCAGATTTTAAGGAGGGAGATTTGAGAATGAAATAGTTCGAATGGTATATATTTTTTTTTTTACTTTGGAGGCCGTGTCCATTTGAAAATTCTTTATCTTATTAAGTCAAACAACGCGTGGACAGCTTTTAATATCTAGAATAAAAGCAAGATTGATGAAGTCGAGCTTCTTAGCTTATTGAATTCTGGGATCGATAGCAGGGGAGGTTCATTCTCCGCATTATCCCACGCAGTTTCTTAGCAGAATTTCTTTTTTTAAATTCGTTTCTCGGAAAAGAAAGGCAAAACCCGCACCTTGCATATGTTTAAAACCTTCCTAACCGCATTGCAAATTGCATTACTAGACCATCATCAGAAAATATATGTTTACTCAGAGAGCAAAACCAAAACTTAAGACGTTTAGAGTGGAGGCGCAATCTTTTCTTTTCGGTGCATCTGAAAATGTAAATATTGGATTTTAATATTCGAATTGAATTTGGATATAACAAGTATTTTTTTTTACTTGATAAGATACTCGCTTTTTTAAGGGGCTGGGGGCGGGAGTGTAAAAAATGTGGGTTCCATCAGATCTATGTATTTATCGAATGCAGTTTTATTATTAACGCGAGTAATTTTAATTAAATAAAAATTCCGGAATCCATTTTTAAATTATTTTGAGAAAAAAAAAACCTACGTCAGTTTTTAGACAGGCTAATAGTCAATAACTTAAAGGACAAACGGTCATTGGAAAAAACTATTTCCAGTACAAGATTAACAAACATTGTGTTTAATTTATCTACAAGTCGTGTTACAAAATGGTATGCATCGACGATTACAACTTTGATATTATTGCACAGTTGCTTCTTCTTCATTGCAGCAACAGCCCCATGGTGGCCATGGACGTCTGCCTACTGGCAGATTACGAGAACTATGATGGTTTCTTTTTAAGGGGTAGGGATGTCAACCCTATGTCCAAAAGTCATATTAAACCGTATCTGCGATTTAATGTGGATTCCGAACCACTGCAGCCATCCATGGTACTGCCGGGATTCAAACTCGAAACCTGTGGCACCGAGAGCTGGTCACTAAATAAATTATTGTGATTATGTAGCTCTGTTTATTACGTATTTAAAGCAATCTATGCTTTCGAAACCTGACCAATAGATATAAACCTACGAAACCAAAGCTCTCGTGTGAGCATAATAAGCGCCTACGAAATAATAAATTCAGATGAAAAGAAAAACTGAATTTCTAAGAAGTATATATTTTAAGAAATTCTTGTATACACACATTTATAAGAAGGGAGAGTTTACAATGAAATAGGATAAAAATTAAAGGAAAGGATTAATATATATTATTAAGGGTTTTGAAATTAAATACATGCAGAGAGATTGGTGTTAGATTGGAAAATATACTGAAAACTAATACTGTAAATAGTTTTTCTTGCTTTTTTAATAACTAATGCTTTTGGCCAGTTTTTAAGTATCTCTCTACTGGGTTTTAATGGAAGCTGAAAACAAAAGAACATATATTTTATTTAATTAAAAATAATTATATTAACTGTATCTTCGTTAATTATAATGTAATGTAACTTTTTTTTTTGTAATTTTTTGAACGAAATAAAGAATTCAGATGAAAAGAAAAACTGAATTTCTAAGAAGTAGAGATTTTAAGTAATTCTTGTATACACACATTTATAACGAATCAGATTTTTCAATGCAATAGTTCGAATGTGATTTTTTTTTACTTTGAAGGCCGTGCCCATTTGAAAATTCTTTATCTTATTAAGTCAAACAACGCGTGGCCAGCTTTTAATATCTTGAATAAAAGCAAGAATTGATGAAGTCGAGCCTCTTAGCTTATTGAATTCTGGGATCGATAGCACGGGAGGTTCATTCTCCGCATTATCCCACGCAGTTTCTTAGCAGAATATCTTTTTCTAAATTCATTTCTTGTAAAAGAAAGGCAAAACCCGCATCTTACATATGTCTAAAACTTTCCTAACCGCACTCCAAATTGCTTTACCAAATCATCATGAGAAAAAAAAATAAGTTTGCTCAAAGAGCAAAACCAAAACGTAAGACGGTTAGAGTGGGGGCACAATCTTTTCTATTCGGTGCATCTGAAAATGTAAATATTGGATTTTAATATTCGAATTGAATTTGGATATAACAATTATATTTTTTTACTTGATAAGATATTCGCTTTTTTAAGGGGCTGTGGTGGAGAGTAAAAAAATGTGGATTCCATCAGTTTTATGTATTTATCGAATGCAGGTTTATTATTAACGGAAATATTTTTAATTAAATGAAAATTCCGGAATCCATTTTTAAATTATTTTGAGGAAAAAAAAAACCAACGTTAATTAAAATGCAAAATTTGGCATGATTCGGAGTTACAGCATTGTCTGTAATACTTTAAATATGGGGCAGTAAAATTACTTGCAAAAAAATTTCGTAATGCATGTTTTTTTCATTCTTTCTAATAAGCAGGCTACATTGCTGATGGCCTAATAGCCAATAACTTAACGGACAAACGGTGATTGAAAAAATTTCCAGAACAACTTTACCAAACATTGTGTTTAATTTATCTACAAATCGTGTTACAAAATGGTATGCATCGACGATTACAACTTTGGTATTATTGCACAGTTGGTTCTTCTTCATTGGGGCAATAGCGTTATGGTGGGCCAAGGCCGTCTGCCTACTGGCACATTTCGAGAACGATGATGGTTTCTTTTTAAGGGGTAGGGATGTCAACCCTATGTCCAAAAGTCATATTAGACCGGACCTGCGATTTAATGTGGATTCCGAACCACTGCAGCCATCCATGGTACTGCCGGGATTTAAACTCGAAACCTGTGGCACCGAGAGCTGGTCACTAAATAAATTATTGTGATTATGTAGCTCTGTTTATTATGCAATCAAAGCAATCTATGCTTTCGAAACCTGACCAATAGATATAAACCTACGAAACCAAAGCTCTCGTGAGAGCATAATAAGCCCCTACGAAATAATAAATTCAGATGAAAAGAAAAACTGAATTTCTAAGAAGTATAGATTTTAAGTAATTGCTGTATATACATATTTATAAGGAGAGAGATTTTACAATGAAATAGAATTAAAATTAAAGAAAAGGATTAATATAGGATTACAGGTTTTGAAATTTTAGAAAATTCATTTTCAAATACATATACTAGAATGAGTAGTGTTAGATTGGAAAATATACTGAAAACTAATACTGTAAATTTTTTTCTTATTTTTTTAATAACTAATACTTTTAGCCAGTTTTTAAGTATCTCTCTATTGGGTTTTAATATAAGCTGATAGCAAAAGAATATATATTTTATTTAATTTAAAATAAATATATTAATTTTTTGTTATTTAATTAAAAATAATTATATTAATTTTTTCTTATTTAATTAAACAAAATTTTGTAAATTTTTTAACGAAATAATGAATTCAAATGAAAAGAAAAACTGAATTTCTAAGAAGTATAGATATTAGGTAATTCTTGTACACGCACATTTATATGGAAGGAGATTTTACAATGAAATACTTCGAATGTGACATATAAATATTTTTTTACTTTGGGACTTAATTTTATTTTTTTACGTGCCCATTCTAAAATTCTTTATCTTATTAAGTGAAACAACACCCTGCATAGCTTATTGAATTCTGGGATCGATAGCACGGGAGGTTCATTCTCCGCATTATCCCACGCAGTTTCTTAGCAGAATTTCTTTTTTTAAATTCATTTCCCGGAAAAGAAAGGCAAAACCCGCATCTTACATGTGTTTAAAACCTTCCTAACCGCACTCCAAATTGCATTACTAGACCATCATCAGAAAATATATGTTTACTCAGAGAGCAAAACCAAAACTTAAGATGGTTAGAGTGGGGGCACAATCTTTTCTTTGTAAATATTGGTTTTAATATTCGAATTGAATTTGGATGTCACAATTATTATTTTTTACTTGATAAGATACTCGCTTTTTTGAGGGGGAGTGTTAGAAAATGTGGGTTCCATTAGTTTTATGTATTTATCGAATGTAGGTTTATTAAAGGAAGTATTTTCAATTAAATAAAAATTCCTGAATCCATTTTTAAATTAGTTTGAGAGAATAAAAATCAATGTTAGTGCAAATCCAAAATTTGGCATCGTTCGGAGTTACAGCATTGTCTGAAGTACTTTAAATATGGGCCAGTAAAATGTAATGTATATTCATTCATTCTTTCTAATTAGAAGGCTACAATGTTGACAGGCTAATAGTCAATAATTTGCAGGACAAACATTCATTGGAAAAAATATTTCCAGAACAAGATTACCAAACATTGTGTTAAATTTATCTACAAATCGTGTTAAAAATGGTATGCATCGACGATTTCAACTTTGATATTATTGCACAGTTGCTTCCTCTTCATTGGAGCAACAACCACATGGTGGCCCAAGACCGTCTGCCTACTGGCAGATTTCGAGAACGATGATGTTTTCTTCTTAAGAGGTAGGGATGTCAGGCCGATGCCCAACAGCCGTGTTAGACCAGACCTCCGGTTTAATGTAGATTCCGAACCATTGCGAGCATCCATGGCACCGCCTGGATTCGAACTCGAAACTTGTGGCACCGACAGCTAGTCACTAAATAAATTATTGTGATTAAGTAGCTCTGATTTATTATGCATTCAAATCAATCTATGCTTTCGAAACCTGACAAATAAATATAAACCGACGAAACCAAAGTTTTGGTGTGAGCATGATAAACACCTATGAAATAATAAATTCAGATGAAAAGAAAAACTGAATTTTTACGAAATATAGATTTGAAGTAATTCTTGTTTACACACATTTATAAGGAGTGAGATATTACAATGACATTTTTCGAATGGGATATTTTTTTTTTACTTTGGTAGCAGTTTCCATTTGAAAATTGTTTATCTTATTAAGTCAAACAACGCGTTGCGAGCTTTTAATATCTTGAATAAAAGCAAGATTGATGAAGTCGAGCCTCTTAGCTTATTGAATTCTGGGATCGATAGAATTGGAGGTTCATTCGCTAGTACATTATCCCACGCAGTTTCTTAGCAGAATTTCTTTTTTTAAAGTCTTTTCTCTGAAAAGAAAGGCAAAACCCGCATCTTGCATATGTTTAAAACCGTCCTAACCGCACTCCAAATTGCATTACTAGACCTTCGTCAGAAAAACAAAATATGTTTGCTCAAAGACCAAAACCAAAACGTAAGACGGTTAGAGTGGAGGCGCAATCTTTTCTTTCCGGTGCATCTGAAAATGCAAATAGTGGATTTTAATATTCGAATTGAATTTGGATATAACAGTTATTTTTTTTTACTTGATAAGACTCGCTTTTTTAATGTGGGTTCCATCAGTTTGATGTATTTATAGAATGTAGGTTTATTATTAACGGAAGTAATTTTAATTAAATAAAAGTTCCGGAATCCATTTTTAATTTATTTTGAGAATGAAAAAATGAAAGTTAGTTAAAAGGCAAAATTTGGCATGATTGGAAGACACAGCATTGTCTCAAATACTTCAAATATGGGGCAGTATTAAAATAACTAGGGAAGAATTTCATAATGTATTTTCTTTCATTCTTTCTAATAAGTAGGCTACAACGCTGCTCGTCTAATAGTCAATAACTTGAAGGACAAACGATCGTTGGAAAAAAATATTTCCAGAACAAGATTACCAAACATTGTGTTTAAATTATCTACAAATCGTATCACAAAATGGTATGCATCGACGATTTCAACTTTGATATTATTGCACAGCTACTTCTTCTTCATTGCAGCAACAGCCCCATAGTGGACCATGGCCGTGTGCCTACTAACAGATTACGAGAACGATGATGGTTTCTTTTTAAAGGGTAGGGATGTCAACTCTATGTCCAACAATCATATTAGACCGTACCTGCGATTTAATGTGGATTCCGAACCACTGCAGCCATCCATGGTACCGCCGGGATTCAAACTCGAAACCTGTGGCAGCGAGAGCTGGTCAATAAATAAATGATTGTGATTATGTAGCACTGTTTACTATGCAATCAAATCCATCTATGCTGTCGAAACCTGACAAATAGATATAAACTGACGAAACCAATGCTCTTAGGTGAGCATGATAAAGCCCTACAAAATATTAAATTCAGATGAAAAGAAACTACTAAAAAAGAATTTCTAAGAAGTATAGATTTTAAGTAATTAATGTATATACACATTTATAAGGAGGGAGATTTGAGTATGAAATAGTCAAGCTTTTAATGTCTTGAATAAAAGCAGGATTGATGAAGTCGAGCCTCTTAGCTTATTGAATTCTCGGATCGATAGCATTGGAGGTTCATTCTCTAGTACATTATCCCACACAGTTTCTTAGCAGAATTTCTTTTTTTAAATTCATTTCTCGGAAAAGAAAGGCAAAACCCGCATCTTTGCATATGTTTAAAACCTTCCTAACCGCACTCCAAATTGCATTACTAGATCATCATGAGAAAAAAAAAAAAAATAATGTTTGCTCAAAAACCAAAACCAAAACTTAAGACGGTTAGAGTGGGGGCACAATCTTTTCTATTCGGTGCATCTGAAAAGGTAAATATTGGATTTTAATATTCGAATTGAAGTTGGATATAACAATTATTATTTTTTTACTCGCTTTTTTAAAGGGATAGCAAATATGTGGCTTCTATCAGTTTTATGTATTTATCGAATGCAGATTTATTATTAACGGAAATATTTTTAATTAAATAATAATTCCGGAAACCCTTTTTTAATTTTTTTGAGGAAAAAATGGGTCTGTTGCTCTACTGATGATGATGATGATGATGAAGATGAATTAAATGTTTTATTGATAATGATTTTGTATTAAATTTCTTGTCAGATTATAAGCAATTTCGAAAATTAAATTAAGGATAACAAATTGCATAAAAACTTTTAAATCTTGAAAAACAGGAATACAATAATTTTGTTATTCAATAGATTAGGAATAAAATACATCAGAAAAAAAAATTGTAACGGTAAATTTAAGTGTCTTAGAACTACTTGTTGTGTTTCACAGAAATAGCACATACAATTTTCTGTTTTGCAAAATCCTCCATGATTTTGACAATTTCAATCACATAAACACTCGACCATTCAGAAATTAGGAGATTCTAAGGCTATTATGAAATCGTTTGTAAAGTATATCGCTTTGTTAGTCAATGTTGTTGGGAGTTTTCTGAATTTCCACCCATAATACATGCAGATACGGAACAATTATTCATGAAAACCCTCCACCCATCATCCGTCAATGGGTTGTTTGTGGCAAAAATACTTAAGTACGAGTTCCATCGATTTTTACAGAAGAAAAAAAAAAGATTTTTAATCTCTATCTGATAAACTCTCAGTGTGTGAAAATTTTGTGATTGTAACTAAAAAACTCTAAATTAAAAAAAAAACTGATTAAAAATTAAAATTAAATTTTCTCATTTTAGCAAACTATACATAATTCTGTTGTTACTCGTTAGAATTGCAACATTTAAAAAACAAAACTGTAAACTAATGCTTATTTTTAAAAATATATGTATATATTTTAATACAAGGATGAAATTAATACATTTTCAGATTCTTTTTGAACGGCATAAGAAGTCAGCAATATAAAAATATAAAATACATAAATCAGCAATATGTAAAGAAATAAGCTGTATTATGTAATTTTGCATAATACATTTCAAACTGATACAATAGAAAGTAGAAATGCACTTGCTTGACAAATGGGAATGTGTTACTTTGATGATTATGCATATATTTCAATAAATGTTACTGTTTATAAAATATATATAGAAAGTGCGATTTCAATGGCTGGCTGAGTGTAAGAGTTTCTTTTTGATAATTATAACGATATAGGATTCTAACTTAATTAATCATTGTTTATAAAATAATCCTACGATAATTATAATCTTTGTCAGTCACTCACAGATACAAAACCCATACTGTGTGAATAGCCATTAATTTTTCTTTTAAAACTGCATAAAATAACTATGAAAAGATTAAACCAATTCTTGTTCTTTAAAAAATTATAATTTAAAACCTTGGTATTGAAATAAAATTATAAAAAGTGGTTTGATATAACAGTACAGCGGCCTAGTGACGGAGTGACTAGCTCTCGATGCCACACGTTTCGTGCTAGAGTCTTTGGAAATGCCAAATATGTTTGTAGTGGTTCGGAATCCACTTTAAACAGTAGGTTCCTTTTTAATATGACTACTACTACTACTACACCACACCACATCACTGTACATAGAGCTGAGTTGCCCCTTTAAAGATTATGAATAATGTGGGTGAGAAGAAGTCTGATTGGGCTTTGTGACGCTCTACAATCATATAAGATCGGAACCTACGGTTTAAAGTGGATTCCGAACCACTACAAACATACATGGCACGCCGGGAATTGAATCCGACACTTGTGGTACCAAGCGCCAGAGCGCTAGCCACTCCTCCTATCTAATATGATTATAGAATGGTGGACATAGGGCTGACATCCCTACTCCGTAAAATGAAAACACTGTTTCTGTTTCGGAATCTGCCTACAGACAGACGACCATGGTCCAACGTGAACTGTAGTGTCTGGGTATAGTTATAATAGGTTGGTTAGGTATAATAGTACATGGATGATGTACAAAAAGGTTTTTTTGTTGATTTTGTTTAGTTTTTAATGTTTTTGATATGTAGAAATAGTAATTAAAATGAAATAGAATAGCCCACAATTAATACTTAGGAATTATATGAAATAAATATCATTGATATGGATTTTAAAAATATATACATAAATGGTAATGAAATAAAAACAGGATAGCCTATACTTACTTGAAAATTATAATACATAACTATTAACTGTGTATTTTAAATTATATGGACAAATAATAATTAAAACAAAACAGGATAACCTACAATTACTTGAAAATTATAACTACCATATAAGTATTAACTAATTGTGGATTTTCAAACAACTCGCTGTACACAATGTGCTTAATGTTAAATTCCTCTCGAGACATCTGAAAAAGAAATTGGTTTATATATTATTGAATCATTCAGGGATGTGAGGAAAAATATTTGAAAAGTATGTCTTTAACTTTGAAAGCGATTATCTGAAATAAATAAGATGTCTCCACGGATATAGCTGTTGGATAATGAGACTAACGCCACGTTATGAACATATGTACAGTCTGTTGCAATACAGTCAATACAGTCTGTTACCTACTACAGTAATGTTACAGTCTGTTGACAATACAGTCTGCTACCTACCAATTAACTAACTGATAAATATTAGGAATATATATGAGAGAATAAGTATTAATAATAACTTCAAATCTCTCTGTTCAGAAATTCAATTTTGTGTCTACATAAAATAATGGCTGAATAAAATAATATTAAAGGGTGTTTATGTAATGTTACAGTGATGCCAAAGCTAAATGTCATATGGCTTATTTAACTGAGCATTCGAAATCAGTAGGTCTATGATGAAGAATTCTAATGTCAATAAAGCAGACTGTGCAATTTTTCTAATAATTTATCTATTTCGATATTTAGGTTTTAAGAAAGATATTATTAAAAATTTCAATGAAGAACATAAATTGATGAAAATCATAGGCTAAAAGGGAAATCTATCTGGTATTGCAGGTTATAATATATGTTTTGATGTTTTCAATTTAAAAAATGTTGTAGTATAATGCAAAATAATACATAACTACAAGTAATTTCTACAATAATTTGTTGAGCTTGCCATTTGTTATGATATCTTCTGAAATACACTTTAAAACTGTAATATTTCTTTAAACATATATAAAATATTCCATTTTGAATTTTGGCTTTCTGACTTGATTTGTTTCATTCAAGAAGGCAGCAAATGCAACAGGAAAAAACTCCACAAATAACTATAGTCACGAATGCATGGTTGTAGGTTCGAACATAATTTTGATGGTGTCAAACAAACTAATATATATATATATATATATATTCGGCTACATTTGGAAACTAAAATACAGGTTTTTTTTTTATTAACGCCGAATTTATGAAGTTCTAAATCATCAAACTGATTAGATGTCAAAACTGAATATCTGTGGAGAGATATAAAAAAAGACATTAAAACACAACATAGCTTCCAAACCCTTAAAATTGTTCTTCAAAAAATGGTTTGGGCTATTCGAAAGGTGTCAAAGTAATATATGATATATATTCTTAACTTAGATTTGGCTACATTTGGAAACTAAAATACAATTTTTTATATAAATGCCGAGTTTACAAATTTTCAAATCCTCAAACTGAATAGACGTCAAAATTGAATATCTGAGAAAAGAGATAGAAAAACATTAAAATACAACATAGATTCCAAACCCTTAAAATTGTTCTTTAAAAATTCATTTGAGCTATTCGAAAGATGTCAAAGGAATACATATATATATATTCTTAACTCAAATTTGGCTACATTTGGAAACTAAAATACAATTCTTTTATATTAATGCCGAATTTATAAATTTTTAAATCCTTAAATTGAATAGATATAGAAAAACAGCAAAACACAACATAGGCTCCAAACCCTTAAAATTGTTCTTTAAAAAATCGTTTGGTTATCTAAAAGGAAAAAAAAATGGCGATGATGTTCAGAGGGAGAGAGAGAGTATTACCTTTTTCCGGAAATGACAATTGTGACGGCGCGAGGGTTCTATTTTTAGAAACCCACTCCCTCATCCGAAAAGTAGTGGGTGGAGGCAGTACTTCCATCGTGATTCGACAATCTACAGGTTGCGCGCACTCTTTGATAGGGTATAAAAGCGCGCACAGCGCAACGACAGCCCTCCTATTTCGAACGCTTCCAACGAACGAACTCGGTGGCCAACAAAAAGTTCCCAACATTCCGAAAATCGAACAAAGTTTTGTGAAAACGTTCCATCTTTCTCCAATAAGAGATAAACTTTGAAATATTAGCTCTTTGGGGTTTTTTCCTGAAAAGGTAGAAGGCGATTGAAAATTTTGTTCGAGATTTTCGTCTTGAAGAAGAGTTTTTTTGCCATCATGGAAGTTCTTGCTTTCGCGCTTCTCTCCTGTTTGGTGGCCTTGTCCTCAGCAACGCCGGTTTCACAGGTAACAAAATTAATATCTGAAAAACTGTATTATATCTATTTTAAGATGTATTCTGTAAGAAACTAATCAATTAAAAATAGCATTTCATTTGGATATTTAGATTTTAGGAATAATAAAAATCATTGCTAACTTCTATATCTGAACTTATCTATCTATATGGAGTAAGTTGAATTTTTCTGTGCAAAAAATTGCAATCTGAATCTTAATCTTGTCTTAATTGTAATCTTAATATCTGAAAAACTGTACTAAATCTATTTCAAATTGTATTCTATGAAAAACTAATCAACTAAAAATAGCATTTCATTTGGATGTGTTATCTATTTATGTGGAGAAAGTTAAATTTTTCTGAGCAAAAAATTGTAATCTGAATCTTAATCTTTTCTTAATTGTAATCTTAATATCTGAAGAATTGTATTCTATGGAAAAAAATCAATTAAAAATAGCACTTTATTTGGATGTTTAGATTTTAGGAATAATAAAAATCATTATCAACTTTCACATGTAAACTTATGTATATGAAGTCAGTTAAATTTTTCTATGTAAAAAATTGTAACATTTAAAATTCCTTGTTTCTCAGTTCTAAATTTTTTTCTACTATATATGTATATTCCTTTAACGTTAAAAATTAACAAAAAATAAATTAGGTTCTTAAAAAAACTGTACATATTTATTAAAAATATCCTAAAAAATATTAGAAATTTGATTTTATTGATATCCTCTTAGAGATAAAAGTATATTGTGAAGTATAAAAGTAGATAAAAAATATATTAGGAAATAATAAATGTATACCATATTGTATTTTTTCTCGATTTGTACATATTTAATTAATCAATATACCATATTGTATTAATTCTCGTAAGTTTTAGAAATTTAAATCAAGTAAAATTACAGTGATAGGTTTTGATACAATAGAATATATTACGTAAAATATTTATTAAAATTTCATGAAATTATTTATTACATTGTTTCATACAAATATCAATAAATTTCATTTAATTTTACATTTATTTTAAAATTGTTTTTTAAAACTTTGAAAGATTTATAGTAAATCAAATTTTGTTATAAAGGAATTCTCAATAAAACATATAATAAGTTTATTAACATATTTTACAAAGTAATATTTATTGAAATGTAGAAAAATAAATTAATTAAAAAATGTTTCGGGGAATATGAAATTATCATTAATCTATTTTATTAATATACCATTAAGTAAATTGTTACTTTTTGCTATTATATTTTACTAATTTAATATTTTAAAGTTATATTTTACTAATTTAAATTATTTTAAAATAATTTAAAGAAATTAATAAACAATTATTTCAAAAAATGTAAAATTTGTAGAATTTTTATGCAAGAAATTTATCCATAAGATGCTATCAAATTTTAATTTTGTAATTAAACTAGATATTAATTTGTATAATTAACGTAAATTTAAGGAAAATATTTAAATCAAGTAAAATTATATAGTTCGGTTTTGATACAATAGAATATATTACGTAGAATTTTTATTAAAATTCCATGTAATTATTTATTATATAGTTATATATTATTGCATATAAATATTAATAAATTTCAATATTGTATAATATTAACAATATATGTTATTGCCAAATTGTTTCAGACTTATCAATTATTCCATATTAGAGAATAAATACATTGGAAATAAGCAGCAAAAAATCACTAATAATATATACAATATTTGATATAATTTTTATATATATATATATATATAGATAGATAGATATAGATATAAATAAAATAATATATATATTAAAGTTATTTTAACTTTGGTAAACTTTATTTTAAATTTCTTAGAAATCAATGAATGTTTTTAAAATTTTGTTAATATATATTAATATTATGTTTAAAGGCTTTATTAAAATATTAAATTTAAAACGAATATCATTACAATTTTAATGTTAAAAAGACTCAATAAATTATTTATTACAAATTGTTTTTTTGATAAAAATTCGTCCAGTAGTTAAAAAATTCTCAATAAAACTAATGTCAGAAATGTATCTGTAATACGAAAAACATTATTTGATTTTGAGAAATGTCATCTTTACTATTGCATTATTGCAAAATTAAAAAGTGAAAGAGGTTTTTTTAAATACGTAAAAGATTTTTAGATAATTACTTGTACTGAAAAATTGCTCTGCTTCTAATAAAAAAAATACAAATAATTTAAACAAGTAACAATCGTTTCTTTAAAAAACATAGAACTGAGTGACAAATAAACACAAGTTTATTAAACATTTATGAGAAATCATCATATTGTTGATATTAAATCTCGTAAAGCATCACGTTTGTAGAATAATCACAAAAACCTAATTAAAAATGTGATAAAGAGGTTTTTTTTGTTTTGAATGGTGATAAAATCTAAAAAATATTTTAACACTTTTTTATCCAATTACGAGATTTGATTGTGATATCAAATGTTGGTCGATTAACAACGATGTAAAATACTACATCGGTGAATCAACGTTATTCTGTAGGACAGAGCATGATCTGTAAGAATTTCAAGGGTAAATGCCCCATGTTTGCTTTCGCTTGTAATGACTTTCCAAGATTGTCTATGTGAAATACATTATCACAATCATGACTAATAGATTGTAGCTTGCACCACCAGCGGGAATCGAACTTTTGTCACTTCATGTCACATCTCTCCTAACAGTCATTGAAATTAATGGGCATTAGTGGAATGTAATGAAACTTAAGTAGGAAAAATTTATATTGAAAATAAAATAAAATTTAAATTAGGATCTTATAAGATTTAATTAATTTACCCCTTAAAATATGGTAATTGTTTAACACTGAAATAATCATGTTTTTATTTTATTAATAATTAAAAAAATAATTCGAGTTTTTTCCAGATGATTTCACGTTAAAAATCCACATCGAATATGTAATTTTAGTCAATCAGAAGAAATAATAGAAAAATTTATTTTTATTACTACTTAATCTTTATCTCTCTAAATAATTGATAATAATTTGAGCATTTAAAATTTGTTTAAATGGCTGGAATTTTTGAAAATTAAATTTTAGAAAATATTTAAAATAAATTTATTATTAAGTTATTTAATTTAAATTAATTTATTTTGTTGTAAAAATTAAAACGTAGGTAGACTAGAAAGTTATTATAAATACCTAATTAATTATATATGGAAATGTATTATAATATTAATATTGCATTTTATTATAACAGTTTGAAAAATTATAATTACCAAAATCATAATTTTAAACATTTTTCTTTAAAACTATTCGATAGCTATTTTTTAAAAGATACCATACGTAAATATTTCTTAAATTAATACTATCTATATTATAACATAAATGATTTTAATTTTCCTTTCTTTTTTTACAAAATAAATTCAGCAAAACCTTAGTAGAATAAGTAGATTTTAACATAAGTAGATTGTCTTATAAAGTGTAAATAAAGAAAAGTAGGATTTAACATTTCAAAAAAAAAAAGAAACATTTTTGTCAAAGATGAAAAAATTAAAAATAACTTTAAAATATTCATCTATAAATTAGATGTTTTCTAAGTTATTGAGTTTTTAGCTTAAGGATGAAAATACTTCCCATAATAAGGAGGAAAATAAGTGTTCATGAATAATAAGTACTTTTCTGGGTGCCTGTAATTATAAGTAATTTTCTAAAAGTAACATTTTACATTTTTGTAAACTTATATTTTTTTGTTAAATAATTGCGATGAAAATATTAGCAAATCGCCATTACTTTTCGAAAATAAAACTTTTAAGTTTAATGGAATTTCTGATTTTTCTATTGAAATCATTCTACTTATAATTTATAGCTTAAGTATACCTATAACTATATACAGTTATAAAGTTATAGACAGAACTGATAATTTAAATTATTTTACATTTTTATTTTTTGTATATTTTTATTTTTTATTATAGACCAAACAATTAACTGTACTATTTTTTTTTTTTTTTTTTTTTGGATTTAATACTTGTTTAATTTTAACTATTTATTAATATCATTTTTTATTATTTACTTATTATGATTTTAATTTAAATATTCATGGTTTTAAAAGCTTTATTTTAATACAAATATTTATTTAAAACATTAAAAAAAGAGTTTAAAAAATAATAACATGTTTAAAAAAATATTTTCTTTTTACTTTTGCAAACTTGAAAAAGATATTGCGGAATCTTAAATCATCTTTAAAATAGTTTTAATTCTTATCATTAACTTTTATATTTTTTAATTTATTTGAATTAAACGTCATTAATATTTCATAATATGCAAATATAGTGGTACTTTAATTAAAAAAATTTTTTAAATCAAAAAAGAAAGCCTTAATAGGTTTGCTTTCAATTGCAAATGAAATGTATATGTCAATCTCTTTAAATAAATATAAGACATTTTTGCTTATTTAAAATTGAAACGATTCTTTTTAATAATATGGATGAGTTAAAAATATAATGTTAAGATATAACGTAACCTAATAGAGATACAAAAATTTCTTCAAAAAATATATCAGAATCAAGAAAAAAAACACATCTTTTATCTGTAAATATCCTTCCATTTCTTAATTTAATATGTTCTAAATAATAAACTATAAGATACGCCAACCTTTTTGAAAAAGAATTTTACGGAACAATTCAAGTACTTTGTAATCTGTCAAAGATTTTGTAACAGATGTTAAAGTGTATTTTATTCTTCACTCACATCTGTTGCCAAACATGTTTTGACAGAAAGTAATTCATTCAACCATTAATTCCTCTAATATTTATCTTTGGAGGAATTTTATAGTGTTGGCATCACATAAAGGATTAAACTGCTTAAAATTTAACAGTGTTCTAACTAAAGATTAAATCTTGATGCATTTTTTAAATAGAAATAAAGTTACATTTTGAAAATATAAATTTTTTAAATATAATAAATTAAAAAATATATTCAAATTTATAATTTACATAAATAGTTTTAATTTTATATCTAAATATTTGAAGTAAATTGCTTGACTCTATCTTCTATAAATAATATCATTTTAAAAATTCTTCGAAAATATAGAAGATATTACATTTAAGAGTTCTAGTCATAAGGAATTAAGTATTAGTTTATTTTTAAAACCGCTTTGGAAATAGGCTTCACAAATATTATATCGGATATCTTTGTGGCTAGAGAAAAAGTCGAAATAAATCTTGTACTTCATTCGGCTGGAATAAAACACCAATAAAAAACAATTAAAGAAAAATAGAGTTGCTTTGTGATGAACTGTATACTACCTATTAATCGTTAATTCATTTCCGTAAACCCACTTCTATAATATATATAATGCTGTAAGGCAAATGTAATCAGCAACTTTTTAATGCTTCAAAATGTTTATAGAAAAAACATTTTCATTTTCATTTCAAAATAATTAATTTGCTCTTTCTAGTACATTGAATTATTGTAGACACCACTAAAGACAGGTCTCATGATTGATCACCAAGCAAGATGGTGATTGGTTGCCATGAGACATGTGGAACATATTCTGCACTTCATTCACTGTTATATGACGATCGTCTCGAATAACAACAGTGGTACAGGACGAAATAACAAATATTATTTAAGCCAAAGCATTGTGGTAACGAAACCAACTTGTCTGAAATCGTTTAACTGTGGTAATGTTCCCCATGTGCATCATGTATTTCAGTGAAAGAATGTTTCAAAACGAACGCAACATTTATTACTCATCACTTTCCATTTGCAAAAAAGTATTCCTCTTATATTGATGTTATATTCCAGCAAAGATTCGAGAAGGATTTGCTTACAATTCTATTCCCATGCAGACGATATCTGAGCTGTTTGCGAGGTGTTTTCAATGCCAGCAATTTCTTTTTTAAATATTCATATTCAATCTTTTTTTGAATAGCCTTCGTATTTGCAACTGTGACACACAACAGAAAACATTTATTTCAAAATCTCTTTGAGTCCAATTTCTTCCATGTATTTTCCATCTCTCAAATAAAAAAATGAAAGTATTAAAGAAATTCTTTTTTCTTTTAAATATTTGAACTTATTTTACGATATTTAATAATAATCAGAAATATTTGTTCATAAGAAATTTTGAAAAGAAAAATGAAAAACATTTTAAAATATAAAATGGACTTTGATGATTTATAAAAAAACTTTTTTTACACCATTGATTTTGAAACAGTAAATCTTTTTATAGCATTTTAAAAGGGATTAATTTAATCAAGTCGAATTATTTATCTAAAGAATAAACTAATACACATTTCTGCAATTTAATCATATTCGTTGAAAATTAAAGTTAGGTTTTTAACGAAATAATCTCATTTCACGTGAAACAAATATAAAGTAATAATTACTTGATAGAAATCCTTAGTTCTTCTTTCAATTAAACATGTTACGCTTAAAGTGCTTACCCGACTGAAGAAATAGACACAGGATTCTGAAGGGTTAATTTATTTAACCGCGCAATTTAAATCTTTTTGAAACGAGAAGAACTCCACAAGTTTTATGGCTGTCACGTGCGTCATTAACTTCCTTATTTCTCGTCTAATTACTAACAAAAAACGTAATTAATTTGGCGCTTGTGAGGAATTTCTCGCTTTTTTCTTCTTTCCGTCGACATTTTCTGCCTTTAAAAAGGACGCTGAACAGCTTGAGGCGTGGCTTGTGTTGGAAAAAGGAAAATAAATTGTAGTTAAAATTTGTTGCGAGGCATTTTTTAACAAGCAGCAGAGCAAAATGGAAGAGAAATATTTACGTCGCTGGAAATGTCTAGCTGAAGGGTTTAAATATATAAATAGAATTCTTATATCAAATAGCTGGAAATAAAAGAAATCGTTTTGAAAAGCAATGTATTTTGAATTAAAATGAAGTTTTATCTATTTTATTATAGTGTTTCAGATTGTTTATTCAAAGTTATTGGAAACTTTGAGATTGGAGGCAATTTTTATAAAGAAAGAAATTCATGTCTTTTAACGATATGACTAAATTCGGTTCAATGAATTTGATATTAAATTCCCTTTTATTGGCATTAAAAATTGCTTGAAATTCTTAAATCCGAATCAAATTTATATTAATGTAAAAAGTGTTTACATTGCATAGATTAATTTATATATTTTACTTTAAAACTTTTAAATATAAAGTAAATATAATGGTAATAAAGTTTTATAAGGTAAATATAATGATAATAAGGTAAATATAAGGTAAAATAAAATAATTTTGATAAAGTAAGGAGGTTCAGCATATTAAGTATTACATTGGAAATTATTTTAGTACAGAACTTTTACTAAAAATATTTTATAATATATATTTTCAGATTTTCTACAAAAATTTAGGAAATAATTTATGTACGTCTGAATATATTTTTTAACCTATATGATGCATATTTTAATTAATATTTTTTTAATTAAACAAAATGATTTTCATTACATCAGCTTCTGGCATCAGTCAATGCACAAATGAAAGTTACCTTGCATTTTCTTTTTTTTTCATAGATAGTAATTTTAATTAAGAATTAGCATTTACTATTTACTCCTGAGATTGAAAGAAAAGGATCTCCTGCAGTAAATTCAATTAACTAGTATTTTGCATCAAACTTTTCACCGTATGCAACCTATCTTTGTTATCAGAAATAAATTAAAAAATTATTTATTTTACATATTATATACCATGATAAACAGCATTATTGAAATTATTATTTCATGCAACATTCTGATACAAAATTAATGCTTGCGATCAATTGAATAAAAGATTACTAAAATAGTAAATTAATATATTGATTTGTGAATATATTATATTATTATTAATATATAATATTAATATTAACAATATATTAATTTGCTGTTATTAATATATTAACAACTTCACTTTATATTACTTTCTTTTGAAAATATAAACTATTTTTTTTATTTATTTGTATATATTTGCATATAATATTAATATTAACAATATATTATTAATATATTTAACAATTACTTACAATTACTTTATTAATATATACGACAATTTTACTTTATACCACTTTCTTTTGAAAACATAAACTATTTTTATTTATTTTTTTTTTTGCCATAGGAAAAAGAGGGCATGAAATCAATAACTCTAATAACAGCAATAGAATATATAACTTCAATAAATTAGAGAAGTAATTTTTAAATATTATTTTTTTTCTATTGGAATTATAATTTTGTGGTAACCCTGAATGTTTTGTATAATGAATGAATGTATTACAATGAATGCATTCACTATAGATTTCCATTTTAACTCATTACAAGATGTTTATCGATATATCTGTTAATACTGCCTGTTGGTAAAAATATTAGTCAGGAACTAATTTGAAAGTGAGGAAATGACTGACAGTCATCCGTAAAAGATGTCAACTGCACCTGCTTGCGTAAAAGGAAGGAATTAGTCCTCTTATACTGGTGGAAAGTGAACGAATTTCCTACTGTTTGTCAACATCCAATGCCATTTTCATGCTAACGAAGGTATACAGGGACATTTGTCGGGCTCTTCTACATCAGCAGATAATGGATACTGTTAAAATTTTAAAAGAAAAAAAGAAATTTAAAGTCAATTCCTATTTTTTTTCACTATGTTGCAGAAAAGTGCTTTACAAATAAAGTTGAAATTTTACTCTTACATCTGGTGCCATCTGTTATTAGATGTATGTAACTTAAATCTAAAAAAAACTTAAATTAATTAATTAAATTTAATTAATGAATTAATATTTGAAAAAACTGTATTAACATCAAGTGTCATCCACTGCTAGTTTCAAAAAATGTATTTGGACATAAGTGTATGAATAAAAAGTATTTTATGAATGATTGAAATTTTGAACAAGATATATATAGGAAGAGTGTGAACTAATAGTAGGAATTGAAAAAAAGATGAGCCATTTCTATATAAAATGCAAAAAAATTGACTAGACAATATAAGTTTTGCTGACGAATGATACTTTGTTTTTGCACATAAATAAAATATTTTTGGCATCTCTCTGACTGCGCAAGTATATCTTATGAAAGATTTCCTCACGAATTTAACGGATTAAATACAATAAGCAATTATATGTTGCTTGGTGTTCATGTTGTTGATATTATTATTCTTGAAGTCAGAAATTAAATAAAACGTAGTCAAATATTTGAAAAGGTATTATTGAAAAAAAGTAAAATTTGTTCAACACAAAATAGGAAAAGATTGTGTTGGCTGCAAAACAAGCATAATATAATATTAAATAATGTTCTATTCTATGTCTGTGTACAAATTAATGGTGAACCTAAAAATATAGTTTTTCATATTGAAGTCAAGACAATTGAAAGATATCAATAAAAATTTTGAAGATGAAGAACAGAAATTAAAACTTTAATTAATTATTTAATTAATTTAAGCATTATTAGCTTTTATTATTAATTTTTTTTGTTTAATTAATTATTTAATATAGATTTAAGTTTATGTCAATTGAATAGTTTAAAGAATAAAATTTAAAAAAAATAATAAAGAATAATAAAGAATAATTTAAAAAAAATAAAGCATCTATTTTCAATGTTTTTTTACATCATCATTCTATTTTTAAATTTTAAAACCGGTATTGGAAATATGATGAACAATAAGCTTGGTTAGAATTTCATATTTGAACATAATTGACGAAATTTGTTAAAAACTTTTAACATGTCTCTAGGACATGTCAAATAACTTACATAAACGTCTTCCTACAAATCGTAACATTTCTGTTAATATTAATATATATATACATACATATTGTGTTTATACTGGGCATATGAACTGTCTGAGGTGTAAATAGTTTGAATTATGAATTTTTGCAGTAATATAACTCATTAAATAACTAGACAGATTAATAACTTACATTAGCCTCTTTGAATAACTTACCCTTAATTTGCTTTAATGTCTTTATGGGGCAACTACTATGTTTGGGTTGAAGCTATTCTGACATGGTTTTCCAAATTTAGACTAAGATATTTTCTTGATCAGCAATATAATAAACAGTAAAGTATATAATATTAAACAATATATAAATATAAGTAATATGTTAATATATATTTATTGTATTTTATATATTTATTATTATTTTAATAAAGTACATAAATAATAAACAATAAATATATATTTTAATTATTTATCGGAAAGTTTGAGAATAATAACTTATTACTCAGAAGAATAACAAGTAATATAAAAAAAAAAAATTTTAAGTCAATTCCTACTTTTTCCCCCATATATTGCAGCACTTCCTTTATAAATAATTTTCATTAATTTTTTAAGTTTATCTGGCGCCATCTGTTGGTAGATATATGCATGTTAAATCTAAAAAAAGCTAAAATTAATTAATTAAATTTATTTAATGAATTAATATTTGAAAAAACTGTATTAACATCCAGTGTCATCCACTATAAAATCAAAAAAATGTATTTGAACTTGAGTGGATGAATAAACAGTATTTTATTAACGATTGAAAATTTGAGCAAGATACATATATAGGGCGAGTGTGAGATAATAGAAGGAATTGAAAAATAAAAATTACGCATCACTTTCAAATATGAAAATATAGATTTATATTATAATTATCATATTTTTTAATTATATATCGTAATGCAATTTCAGTAATAAAATGTGACTCGATGATTTACTTAACATCATAACCTTTTTATACGAGTAATTACTATTGAAATAACGATGTCATTTAAGAGGTGTTGATTAATTCTAAGTACTTCAAATCAAAGCTTCCGCTAATTAAAAACGTATCATTTCCATTAATAAAATGACGAAATATTAATACAAATAGTGGAGGTCAACAAATTCAAGTTACTTTCACTTAATGAGCCATAAAAAGTCTCAAACCATCTGATCCAGTATCTACTGAATAACCTCTAACATTGATTTTGATAGTGGGTAATAAAACGTAAAAGAACTGAGGTGCTAAACATATGGTTAGTATTCCGAGTTTGTTGCTCTTAAAATTGCTGCCGAATTTCGTAGAAATGGAGCTATTAAAATTTACTGCAAAAAATCTCATTTACTCAGAGATCTGATGTAATAATATAATTAGTGTCATGATAGGAATAGTGTTGCTTTTTTTAGCCTTATAAGAAAGATTCTACTGGTATTTATTTGTAATTGATAAATATGAATAACACTAAAGCGAAATTTATTAATTAAAAAATTTTTAACTTGTAATTTTAGTCAGGTATTAATTAAAGTAAGTAATTAAAGTTACAAGTGGTCATTAAAGAAGAATTATATAAATATTAGATACAGAAACAAAGGCCGTGGTTTCTAAATTAATTCTTTGGCGTACACAGAAATTAGCTTCTTTCACGTTTATCAATTATTTTTCATTTGAATTAATTCGCGAGTGCCATTTTTACTCTAGAGTTTCCTTTTTAGTATTTAATATTTATTGATACAATAATTTAATATTTAATTAAATTACCAAAATGATCAATCTGTAACTGCAAAATTTTGTAAATTAAACTCTCTGAACTGATAAGGGAATTCTTCTTCTTATTATTTTTCATTTGAATTAATTCGCGAATGCCATTTTTACTCTAGAGTTTCCTTTTTAGTATTTAATATTTATTGATACAATAACTTTAATATTTAATTAAATTACCAAAATGATCAATCTGTAACTGCAAAATTTTGTAAATTAAACTCTCTGAACTGATAAGGGAATTCTTCTTCTTATTATTTTTCATTTGAATTAATTCGTGAATGCCATTTTTACTCTAGAGTTTCCTTTTAGTATTTAATATTTATTGATACAATAACTTTAATATTTAATTAAATTACCAAAATGATCAATCTGTAACTGCAAAATTTTGTAAATTAAACTCTCTGAACTGATAAGGGAATTCTTCTTCTTATTATTTTTCATTTGAATTAATTCGTGAATGCCATTTTTACTCTAGAGTTTCCTTTTTAGTATTTAATATTTATTGATACAATAACTTTAATATTTAATTAAATTACCAAAATGATCAATCTGTAACTGCAAAATTTTGTAAATTAAACTCTCTGAACTGATAAGGGAATTCTGTTGTTGTTGTTTGTTGTTTCTTATCCCACTTGGCTGGCCAAGCCCACGAGCCCATATGGACTCATGATAGGGAATTCTTCTTATTATTATTTTTCATTTGAATTCATTCACGAATGCCATTTTTACTCTAGAGTTTCCTTTTTAGTATTTATATTCATTGATACATTAACTTTAATATTTAATTAAATTGCCAAAATGATCAATCTGTAACTGCAAAATTTTATAAATTAAACTCTCTGAACTGATAAGGGAATTCTTCTTATTATTATTTTTCATTTGAATTCATTCACGAATGCCATTTTTACTCTAGAGTTTCCTTTTTAGTATTAAATATTTATTGATACAATAACTTTAATATTTCATTAAATTGCCAAAATGATCAATTTGTAACTGCAAAATTTTGTAAATTAAACTCTCTGAACTGATAAGGGAATTCTAATAGATTTCACTAGAGATAATATTCTCATTGTTGTGAGAGTCATAAAATTTGTAAGCAAGAGACAGACTCACATAGTTTTGGGGAAAACTGTTCATTAAATTTCAAGTATAGATTCTAACTGCGGTTTTAGAAATCTGCATCAGATATCATATGGTAATGTTCCGGTATCTGTAATCTTTGTGAATTTCAGTGGCCTGCAGTACGCTTTAAATTAGACCATGCAGATGTATATTCTGGAAATAGTAGTTCTGGAGTACTGGCTTTCATGCAGTTTCTCGTCCTATTAGAGATATATCCAGATCCACCAGGGAGTATTTGATCACCGATATTTAAACATGGTTCGTAACTTAGATCCTTTAATGACTACAGCAATCGTAAATCTCAATAGATTCTGCCTAATGTTATTCAACAAAAGCCCCATAAGCTTAATGTAAGATTTTAATGCAAACGTACGTTATTCATAGCATTTTGGCCAGTGAGTTTGAGATTCTGATTGGCTTTTTTACTGTTCGAATTTATAAATGTGATAGAGTTTTTGAACAATTTGTTCTAAATGTAGAAATAATAGACATCAGAGACTATTTGATCACAAAAATTTAAATATGGTTCGTAACTTAGATCCTTTAATGTTTACAACAATCGTAAATCTCAATAGTTTCTGGCTAATGCTATTCAACAAAAGCCCCATAAATGTAAGATTTTAATGCAAACATACATTATTCATAGCATTTTGGCCAGTGAGTTTGAAATTCTGATCGGCTTTTTTACTGTTCGAATTTATAAATGTGAAAGAGTTTTTTAACAATTTGTTCTAAATGTAGAAATAAAAAAACATCAGGGGATATTTGATCACAAAAATTTAAACATGGTTCGTAACTTAGATCCTTTAATGTCTACGACAATTGTAAATTTCAATAGATACTGCCTAATGCTATTCAATAAAAGCTCCATAAACTTAATGTATGATTTTAATGCAAACATGCGTTATTCATCGAATTTTTCCCAGTGAGTTTGAAATTCTGATTGGCTTTTTTACTGTTCGAATTTATAAATGTGATAGATTTTTAAGCAATTTCTTCTAAATGCAGAAATAATAATCCATGAGAAATTTGAGTCCATTGAAATTTCCTCTCTTAACTTCCTTAAATTTTCGTATTTTCTATTTTGCAAAAAAATTGAACGTTTCAAATTTTTTGTTTCGCATGCATTAGATATGGAAATATTTCAGCCTCAAATCTAGTAATCGATGTAAACTCAGCAATGTAGAATAAATTGCTATTGAGTTTTTTTTTTTTTTTTTTTTTTTTTTTTAAGATTTAATATAGTTCTGTCAAATAGAAAAAGCTTTAAATTCGCATAAAATTCTTTTCTGAGAATTTATTTAAAATATAATATATTCCTGTATGTTTTCCAATTTATCATAAAACTTTAGTTTCTTTTCTTGACAGCAAAAAAAAGTACAGAAAGCTCTAGTTGACGAAAATATTATATATAATTTTGAAGATGTGACCAAAATAAAATTTGACGAAATATAGAACGAAATAAATTGTGGACCTATAAATATTATCTGAGCTTTACGTTATACAAGAGTTATTGTCACTTTACTTCTCAGACAGAATCTAATTTATTTTAAAGAATTCTTCCAAAGTGTTTCAGTACATATTAAATGCTTTAAAAATGTTTTTTTTTACATTTTTCAATACACATGGTTTGATACTTTCACATCATTTAACTTTCTATTACAATTTATTTTTAGTTTTTATTTTAGTTTATTTATCTTTCATAACGAAGTGGAAAGGATATGTAGTGTACGCATCCTTCTGTATTTTTTATATTTTCTAAATATTTTTTATTACACAAATACTTTTTTTGTCTATTTTTAGACACAAAATACGTTGTTACATTCCATTTAACAATATGTTTTTGAATTACTGTTTACTGAATATGTTTTGAATTACATATATATCTAAATATACACACACACATATACACTGAAGTGACAAAAGTCATGGGATAGCAATATGCAAATTTTCAGATGGCAGTAGCATCGCGTGGAACAGGTATAAATGCGCAGTGCTTTCGCAGAGTTTTCATTTCTGTTCAAGTTATTCATGTGAAGAGGTTTTGACGTGATGATGACCGCACGACGGGAATTAACAGACTTTGAACTCGGAATGTTAGTTGGAGCTAGACGCATGTGTCATGCCATTTCGGAAATCGTTAGGGAATTCAACATTCCCAGATCCACTGTGCCAAGAATGTGCCGAGAGTATGAAATTTCAGGCATAACATCCCACCATGGACAGCGCAGTGGTCGACCGCCTGCACTTAACGACCGAGACCGGCGACGTCTGCAAAGAGTCGTAAATTCTAACAGACAAGCAACACTGCGTCAAATAACCGCAGAAATCAATGTGAGACGTACAAGGGACTTGTCTGTTAGAACTGTGCGGAGAAATTTGGCTTTCTTGGGCTATTCTAGCAGAAGACCGACTCGAGTGCCTTTACTGACAGAACGACTTCGCTTGCAGCGACTCTCGTGGGCACGTGAGCATATCGGTTGGTCCCTAGATGAATGGAAAACCGTGGCCTGGTCCGATGAGTCACGATTTCAGTTGGTAAGAGCTGATGGTAGGGTTCGAGTGTGGCGCAGACCCCACGAAGCCATGGACCCAAACTGTCAGCAAGGCACTGTTCAAGCTGGTGGTGGCTCCGTAATGGTGTGGGCTGTTTTTTCATGGCATGGACTTGGTCCTCTGGTGCGACTGGACCGAACATTGACTGGAAATGCTAATGTTCAGCTACTTGGAGATCACTTGCAGCCATTCATGGACTTCATGTACCTAAAAAACGATGGGATTTTTATGGATGACAATGCGCCATGTCACCGGGCCACAACTGTTCGCGATTGGTTTGAAGAACATTCTGGACAATTCCAACGAATGATCTGGCCACCTAGATCGCCCGACATGAATCCCATCGAGCATTTATGGGACATCATCGAGAGGTCTGTTCGTGCCCAAAATCCTGCACCATCAACGCTTTCACAATTATGGACGTCTATCGAGACAGCATGGCTCAATATTCCTGCAGAAGACTTCCAACGACTTGTTGAGTCCATGCCACGTCGAGTTGTTGCACTTCGCCGGGCGAAAGGAGGGCCGACACGATATTAATAGGTATCCCATGACTTTTGTCACTTCAGTGTATATATATATATATATTGATATGTGTATGCACGACAAATAAAGACTCTATTATTTATTCATTAGTATATTACTTGTGTAGTCATAATGGACTGATATTTTCTTAATTTATTTCTTAATCCTCTGTCTTTATAGAAATAACGTTAGTCAGATAATTACTCATGAATCAGCTCATAAACAATTGGTTTGCTAGCTTCTAACTCATATCTACTCTGTAAAAATGATTTTATGATTAGTCTGTTTATCAGGATAATATGATGTTGGAAAAATCAAATGTTTACACTAACTCCACCTGTTTGAGTGAATTTTTCGAATTTTTTCTCTTGCTAAATGCATGTACTCCAGAATTACCCCTTGAAGTACAATTTGAAAATAATATACCCCATGTTCATTTGAAATACCATTGTTTACCCATCTCACTCTAAATGGCTGTCGTACACGAATGATAAATATTTTTATTATAAGATCTTAAACAATCAATATCATTTTGTTTCAGGCTTAAATGCATATTTACTGGATCATTAGCATTCCCATCATAGTTCTGTCATTCATAATTATCAAGCCATCAAGTTATGTATTATTTTATTTTTAACACATAGTATGACACCATGCTACCAATATTTCTCTATGTGTTAGACAATGTAACATTTATTGCATTTATGTTTATTCAGCTAAAATAGTATAACAAAACCAATATATTTATTTTCAAACTCAACCCATTTTAGATATTTGCATCCTACAATTGTAAAGTTTAAGAATTTCATTTTTCTTGTTTTTTCTCCTTTCCAAAAAATATGCATGCTACGAGAATTCTCTAGAAACCTGACATTTTCTTCAACAGTCGATAAACATTAATATCTTCGGGATTGTTCGAACAAATCTTCAGCAAAATACTCCAGTAAACGAAAACGATTACATGGTCTTTTTCCGTTTGGATCTTTCTTCGTTCACTGCTTTCTCACTGCCACATTTATTATTGGGCTTCAACTTCTCTGTAGATGACTTCCTCCTTTTAGAGGTACTTGTTACACTGTGCAGATCTATTTTCGATTTGTAGGGTTCCAGGGAAGAAGCTGATCCTGAAAACAGATATTACTCCGAGAAAAATGATTTATATTTCACTGGAGCGGGAAATGACTTTCTTTTTATTCTTTCTTGTGGAAGATTTTGCATAAAATGATCACAATAGCAGTTGTAGAAAACTGTCAGGAATCAGAAACAAGTTGAATAAATTGATTTCTAAACAAAAATAGAAATAGGATTTTTTGTATTTGAAATGGCCCTAAAAATGTTGTGTCTCTGTCTAGAAATGTTTGATTATTATTTTTCTTTTAAATGTTCCGTGGAAAAGAGTTTTGAAATTGATTTTGGTGTTTTAGGTTTTGGCAACATGAAAGCGTAGAAAACATAGAAATAGTAATCGTTACCCACTCAATAAAATATGAATATAATAATAATAAAGTTATGAATATAAATTAAATATGCTTCAACAAAATAAAATATGTTAGTTAAAAATATTTATTTGAAATAATATACGAACAACATTTCTGTTAATATTTTTTTATAAACTAATACTTACTTAATACTTACTTATACTTACTTAATACTTACTTATACTTATACTTACTTTATACTTACTTATACTTATACTTACTTCATACTTACTTATACTTATACTTACTTAATAATAACATAAAATAAATAAATTAATTATCGTAGAAAAATTACATTTTATCAGCATTCCCGTCATGCTTCTGCCATTCATAATTAACAATTTACTAAGATATTTTTTTATTTTACCATGACACCATGCTACCAATATTTCTGTATGTGTTAGACAAACCAAAATTTCTTGCCTTTATGTTTATTCAGCTAAAATATTATTAAAAAAGGCAATATATTTATTTTCAAACTCAACCCATTTTAGATATTTGCATCAACAATACTAAATTTTCAGAATTTAATTTTTCTTGTTTTTTCTCCGTTCCAAAAAATATGCATGCAGCGAGAATTCTCTAGAAACCTGACATTTTCTTCAATAGTCGATAAACATCGATATCTCTAGAATTGTTCGAACGAATCTTCAGCAAAATACCCCAGTAAACGAAAACGATTACGTGGTGTTTTTCCGTTTGGATCTTTCTTCATTCACTGCTTTCTCACTGCCGCATTTATTATCGGGCTTCAACTTCTCTGTAGATGGCTTCCTTCTTTGGGAGGTACCTGTTACACTCCGCAGATCAATTTTAGATTTGTAGTGTTCCAGGGAACAAGCTGATCCTGAAAACAGATATTACTCCGAGAAAAATGATTTACATTTCACTGTAGCGGGAAATGACTTTCTTTTTATTCTTTCTTGTGGAAGATTTTGCATAGAATGATCACAATAGCAGTTGTAGAAAACTGTCAGGAAACAGAAACAAGTTGAATAAATTGATTTCTAAACAAAAATAGAAATAGAAAGTTTTTGAATTTGAAATGGCCCCAAAAAAGCTGTGTTTCTGTCTAGAAATGTTTGATTATTATTTTTCTTTTGAATGTCACGTGGAAAAGAGTTTTGAAATTGATTTTGGTGTTTTAGGATTTGGCAATATGGAAGCTGTGAAAAGATTAATACTTGTCCACCTTATAAGAAAATATGAATAGATAAATAATGATGTATGGATCTATAAATAATAAAGGTATAAATGTACATTAAATATCCGTCAAAAAAATAAAATTTATTAATTAAAAGTATTTATTTGAAATATTATACGATCAACCTTCCTGCTATTATTTTTTTATAAAATATTTGTAACAATATTTCAAATAAGACATTAATTTATTTAATATAAAAAAATTAATTATTGTAGAAAAATTACATCTTATCTTCTTACATCTTATCAGCATTCCCATCATGCTTCTGCCATTCATAATTCTCAAGCCATCAAGTTATGTATTATTTTATTTTTAACACACAGTGTGCCACCATGCTCTCACTATTTCTGTAAGTGTTAGGCAATGCAACATTTATTGCATTTATGTTTATTCAGCGAAAATATTATAATAAAACCAATATATTTATTCTCAAACTCAACCCATTTTAGATATTCGCATCCTACAATTGTAAAGTTTAAGAATTTCATTTTTCGTGATTTTTCTCCGTTCCAAAAAATATGCATGTTATTAGAATTCTCTAAGAACCTGACATTTCC
Organism: Caerostris darwini; assembly: GCA_021605075.1. Taxonomy (NCBI): domain Eukaryota; kingdom Metazoa; phylum Arthropoda; class Arachnida; order Araneae; family Araneidae; genus Caerostris; species Caerostris darwini. The sequence goes on from BPLQ01015710.1 coordinate 103,224, forward strand.
TTCAGGGGTCGATAAACATTGATATCCTCAGGATTTTTCAAACAAATCTTCAGCAAAATACCCCCAATAAACGAAAACGATTACATGGTGTTTTTCCGTTTGGATCTTTCTTCGTTCACTGCTTTCTCATTGCCACATTTATCATCGGGCTTCAACTTCTCTGCAGATGACTTCCTTCTTTGGGAGGTACCTGTTACACTGTGGAGATCAATTTTCGATTTGTAGGGTTCCAGGGAAGAAGCTGATCCTGAAAACAGATATTACTCCGAGAAAAATGATTTACATCACACTGGAGCGGGAAATGTCTTTCATTTTATTCTTTCTTGTGGAAGAGTTTGCATGGAATGATCACAATAGCAGTTGCAGAAAACTGTCAGGAAACAGAAACAAGTTGAATAAATTGATTCCTAAACAAAAATAGAAATATAATTTTTTTGAATTTGAAATGGCTCCAAATATGTTGTGTTTCTGTCTAGAAATTTTTGGTTATTATTTTTCCTTTAACTGTCACATGGAAAAGAGTTTTGAGATGGATTTTGGTGTTTTAGGATTTAACAATAGTGAAGCTTCGTAAAGATAAATAATAATCTTTGTTCCCCTTATAATAAAATATTAATATATAAATAATAAAGCGTGAATACTATTGTACCAAAAAGTAAGATAAATTTTTTTTTTTACGAAGACTCTTTATTTATTCTTCCAAATTTATTTCATCGCCTTCAAATAATCCCTGACGGACATAATGCTCTTATGCAAACTTTTTCCAATCCTCAATGCATGCTAAAAGGTCATCGGCAGGGGTGGCCTTCAAAGCGCGCGGCGATTCACGTTGAATCTCTTCAATCGACTCAAACGCGGTTGAGGCCCGAAATGGAATTGACCGATCCTTTTGAAATTCCATCATCATGAACAAGGTATCTAATTGTAAATTGGTTGTGTTGCACCAAATCCTTAATTTTTTGGACGCGAGCTTAGTCGTTTGAGGTTGATGGTCGTCCAGAGGGCTATTCGTCGTCAACGCGTTCTCTGTCTTATTTGAACTTTTTATACCACTCGCCGAAATCAGTTTTAGCGTGTCACAAAGCCCAGCGTAACTTAAACAGTAATGAATATTTTGACGTAAAATTTCACACAAATGTCAAGGACAGCGCCAGCGACCTAAAAAAGAAAAAAAAATGAAATGCTATAAGCCCCGGGAATTTTAAAGTGAAAATTGGTCTTACCTCTTGGACACATTAGTATATAAAACAATAAAAGTATGAATGTGAATTAAATATGCGTTAACAAAATAAAATTTGTTAATTAAAAATATTTATTTGAAATATTATGCTAGCAACCTTAATTTTTTTATTTTTTTATAAACTTTTTTCAACAATATTTCCATATAAGACATTAATTTAATTAACATAAATAAATTAATTATTGTAGAAAAATTTCATCTTATCAGTCCTTTTTAAACAAAAATATTAGCAATAATTATTTAAGCATCCCTTATGTTTAAATAATACTCAAATTCATTAAAATAGTGCAATTATTTATAGTATTCCTATTTTGTTAAAGAATTCGGTGATAAACTGATATAGTTACAATATTAATTTCAGAAAACAAATTTGTATATATATGTGCATGAATAAATATTCCACTTTTTACATATGAATAAAATTTATCGATTTATAACATATTAATTAATATAAATAATAATCCACCTATTATGTATGCATTTATGTACATATATGTACATAAATTACATATATTAATTATATATATAAATATTTTACAATATGCTATACATGATTTTATGTTTATTTAAATTATCTATCTACCAGACTTCATCTCCCTTTTATCGCTTAAAATTTTCTTCAATTAAATTAAATTGGAATCAATTTCTCTAACTAAATTGATCAAAAAGATTACATGTAGATAACTATTATAAGTGGGTTTGGCTCTTAATATATGTCTACAATTTATTGATGGTAAAATTACTCTGTTCTTGACTTCGCATATAAAGCTTCAGGCTAAGTAAAGATGCTTAAGTTAGTGCTGCTAAGATGTCCAAAGAAAATCTTTTAAGTGCTTAGTTAATGATTTATGCTTAAACTATGGTACAGAGAGAATTTCCATTAGCTTTCTTTCGTTGTAAAATTCCCTTTAAATCCAGCATCTTGAAAAGTACTTATCTTCTAAGAGGTTAAGTTACTTTTCTAAAATAGTTACTTTTAGTTTAAGAGAAGTAATTCTATTTTTGGATTTCATAATATGCTCAGTCAGAACAGAAAACTGATGATACAAACTAACAAGGATTAATGCCTTTTTCGATACGATTATTTTTTGTCTTTTAAAAAGATTAAAATATAATCATTTTCTAAAAATAACAATGAATTTATGAAAATATAATCTATTCCTTTATACATGAATATGCCAGTAAAGATTATTTTATAAAAGGTTTTCTGATTTCTTCACAATTTCAAAAAAAAAAAAAATGTTTGAATATGTAATTTACATTTAAATAGAATAACAATACTGAAAAAAATTGGATTAAAATTTAAAAAATCGGTAGATACATTTCTCAAAAAATATATATTTTTTAATATATAAAAAAAAATCTTTTAACAAAAGCTTGTAAAATCAAGAAAATTCTTATAGAATCAAAAATAAACGAAAATCTTATACATGCATAATAAGTAGAAAATTTATTTTTACTTATTATTATTATTTTTTTTTAATTAGAAAGCATATAATTTAATGAGATTTCAAGTAAGATTAAGTTTGCACCTCTTTTATAAGTTTAGATTTTTAAATACCATGATCAAAATTAAAGTATTGTAACCCAAATATTTTTAACAATCAATAATCTTGTTTAAAATGACATAAGGCTTAAGCGAAAAAGCATATATTTTACCAAAATGAAAAATCATTTCCAATTTCAAAATATTTTTTCTCAAAATTCTATTTCACGAGGCATTATCAACTAACTAATTTTAAGTAACAGTAGATAAGCTATCGAGCATAAATGCTTAATGTTATATCTACTGTTTTCTACATATGTGGTTATTTAATTGTCCACCAAAATTTGAAATTTTAATATGAAACATTTCCCTTAATGCATGACAAATACATTTTAATATATATTGATACTTTACCAGGTTGCCACGAACCTGTGAGGGTCTATTAGCTTGAAAGAGAAAAAAAAATGCATTTTTCTCTTAAGTGGTTTAACTATTTTTTAATAAAAAATTTAGAAATTTTATTATTATTATTAATATTTTAATTGTTATTCTTATTATTGTCCAATTACTATTATTATATTAATATTTTTATTAATAGTCTAATTCTTCTTCTTCTTATTATTATTATTATTCTAATTATTATTCTTATTATTGTTCAATTGCTATTATTATTCTATTAATTTTATTATTAATATTCTTATTATTATTAACACCCTAACGAGTTTTTAATACAAAATTGAGAAATTTTATTATTATTATTAATATTCTAATTGTTATTCTTATTATTGTTCAATTACTATTATTATTCTATTAATATTCTTATTGTTATTATCCATCTAGTGAGTTTTTAATAAAACAATTTAAAGTATCACGAATCTTGTAATATAGATTATTATTATTATTATTTAATATACTACGTATAACAATAATAATATACTATACATCAGCATACATTTAATATACTATACATAGCAATAATACACGTGATTTTTTTTACGTGTATTATAGGTATGTTATTTTTTTTTCGTTATCAAATTTTTATACACTGTGTGAAAAAAGTAGAAGGACAGTCATTTTTTTGTACAATATGCTTTTATTTTACTGCTTTTGACCTGATTTTTATAGAGAGTTGTTTTGTTAGAGTTTTAATTTACGTTAAGTGAAAGTTAAATGAGATTTTTTTACTTACTACTATTTTAACTTAGAAATGCAATACTTAATAACTTTGGGTGTGTGAAAAAAGTAGAAGAACACGTCCAAAAAATCTATTTAGAAGCTGTTGGAGAGTTTATAGTTAAGCGTTTTTTCCTGTTTTAATTCCTTTTTAACAAGAATAAAATATTTAGCTAGAAATTCATAGTTTTTGTTGGTTTTAGGATGCCCAGAGGAATACCCTTAAGTAAGTTTCAGAAGGGCCAAATAGTTGCCTATAAAAATGAAGGCAAAGGTGTGAGAGAGATTACACGGCAGCTACGAATCAGTCCTAATACTGTTTCGAACTTCATAAGAAACCCTGAAAGTGACAGAAGAAAAAAGAAGACAGGAAGACAAAAAAAAAACTCACCCAACGTGATCAACGAAAAATCATTCGTGAACTCAAAAAGACTGGTGGAAGTGTCAGCAAGGCGCAATTTCAATCAGGAATTACACATGTAACCAAAAGAACTATCTATAACTACATAAAACGCTCAAAAAAGTTCGTCTTCAAAAAACGGATGCACCATCCGAAGTGGAATGAAGGACACATGAAGAACCGACTGCAGTGGGCTAAAGACCACATGTCCTGGAGCTCAGAATGGACCTCAGTTATATTTTCCGATGAGAAAAATTCAATTTGGATGATCCAGATGATTATCAGTACTATCGGCACAGTCTTGGTATTGAAGAAGAAACTTATTCTACTCGACAGATGGAAGGAGGTGGTTTAATGGTATGGTTAGCAATTGGCTATGGAGGCAGGACAAGTTTAGTCTATCTAAATGGTAGACAGAACCATACAGACTACATCCAGACTCTAAACTCAAATCTTCTCCCGTATGGCACTGAGTTAGGAGGAGATGACTGGAATTTTCAGCAAGATGGAGCATCAATTCACACTGCAAATGGTGTTAAAGATTGGTTTGCAGCAAACAATGTTCGACTTTTACATTGGCCTGCTAAAGGTCTTGATCTCAACATTGTAGAGAACACATGGGCAATGATTGTACGTCGTGTTTACGAGGGTAGAAAGCAGTTTGAATCTGTAGTTGGGCTGCAGAAATCATTAAACTTTGTATGGGACAATTTTTGCCAAACAAAAATTCAATCTTTATACAGTTCGATGCCAAATAGGATCTTCGAAGTAATTCGAGCCAACAGGAAACGAATTCTATATTAATTTATATAGTACACCTCTTTTTTAGAAGTGTCCTTCTACTTTTTTCACTGATCATGATATCCTCAAAACCAATTTTTTTATTAAGAATATTTTTTTTAATTGTGTACTTTTTTGTTTTGTCTAGATACAGGTATCTGCATGTAAAACCGTTGTGAATAAATTAATTGTTTAAAAAATGCGTCATTATTCATTTATCAAAAATAATCTAATGTCCTTCTACTTTTTTCCCGCAGTGTATAATTGATTTAATTCTACGCATTTAAAATGATATTCTGAAATTGGAGTCTTCATCTAACGGGCAAAAGAGATGCTTGGAACAAAAATTTTTAAGAAACCTTGCACCAGTAATCAAGTATTATTAATCAATACTTGATTACTGGGAAATAATCCGGACTTTTCTCGAACGCTCCTCAGAAATATAAACAGTTTTTGAATATAAATAATCTGTCACGAGATGAACATGACGATATAATACAAACTGTCTTTCATTTCATCAAACTGCTGACAACTCCTTCCACCTTTGATGCAGTGGACTCACCCCTTCTTGAGCCTCAAAGTCCCTCAACAACCTAATCTTTGAGTGACGGAGAACAAATACTAAATAATGTATACTACCTTCAGCCGAAGCAGACTTCCCAGTTGCTGAAGAACTGGATCTTATTTATTCTGACGATCCTTTTTGTGCGTCGTCTACATTGTGGGTGTAACATTTCAAATGGTTGATGGGGTGACTAACTATAAACGAGTTTCTATTTCGTATAAAATAAACTAGTATCTTGTCCACAGACGAATCTTCGACGCAGGATTTTATTTTCTGTTAGGTTGTCTATCTGGTTACAAGTATCACTGGATACTGTAGTAAACGTATCACTGGAGTTTGGTTTGTTGCCTAAGAGAATGTAGTGAGTTCGCTGTTTCCTTTTACGTAGTGAATTTATTTTGATATATTTTGAGATTTTCTTTTACTAAGAACAAGTACTATAAAAAACAAATATTTAAGTCATTTCCTACTTCCCCCTATATTGCAGAAAGTCCTTTATGAATAAAGTTGAAATTTTCCTCTTACATCTGGCGCCATCTATTGGTAGACACATACAACTTAAATCTAAAAAAACTAAAATTAATTAATTAAATTTAATGAATTAATTAATATTTGAGAAAACTGTATTAACATCCAATGTCATCCACTACAAGTTTCAAAAAATATATTTGAACTTGAGTGGATGAATAAAAAGTATTTTATGAACGACTGAAAATTTGAACAAGATATATATAGGGAGAGTGTGAGCTAGGAATTGAAAAATAGAGTTGAATGAGTCAAATTTATTCTTGTAGAAATCTATATTTTTCACTGAAAGATTCCTTTTGAATTTGACATAGCATAACAAAATGATTTTTAACAGCATTTAATTCGCAATACTAAAATTAATCAATCGAATTAATTAATTAATTGAATTAATTGAATTCTAATCTTTAACGTAGGATTTATTTTCTGTTAGGTTGTCTCTCTGGTTACTAGTATCACTGGATACTGTAGTAAACGTATCACTGGTGTGTTTGGTTTGTTGTCTAAGAGAATGCAGTGAGTTCGCTGTTTTCTTTTACGTAGTGAATATATTTTGATATATGTTTTGGTTTTCTTTATCTTATAAGAATAGAGTTGAATGCATTAAATAAAAAATATTATTCTTAAATATTACTCAAAATATTATTAAATTCTTGCAGAAATCTATATTTTTCACTAAAATATTCCATTTGAATTTGACATAGCATAAAAAGATGATTTTTAACAGCTTTTAATTCGAAATACTAAAATCAATAGATTAAGGTCCATATCAATTATTTTATTACTAGATAGAAGACAATCTTAATTTTATCAATGAATTTGATTACAAAGTACCATTTTGAATTAATTTTATTTTGCAAATCATTATTATATATAGACTTTTTATTCAATTAAATAAAGTCATTTTTTTTTCTTAACATATATATTTTCCAAACCTATATGTTGTTCCTTTTATTTACATATTATATTCCTCTTAAAAAGTAAGGTATTTTATAAACGGCATGTATTGCATAATTAAATATTTTCTACAAAAGTGAATGATTCCAACAAGAAATAATGTTTTATTAACAAATACATTGTTTTTTTTTTTGGTAAGTATTTTATTAATTTTATTAAAAATGATTGTTATTAAGAAAATGATAATTTTTAAATAAATTAATATGATGATCATTCGAAATGACATTTTTATCATTCGAATTTATCACAACAGTAACTGAAACTTAACATCAGTAACATCAAACTTAAACTGTAAGCATAACTTTGTAATCCTAAACGGAATAAAAATAACTTGACTTTATTGCCTCGAAGTACAAAATATCTCTAATTAGAATGCTTACTTTTCTAATTAGAATGATTTTCGTCAAGATGGTGATGAGAATTGCTATTTATGGTCATAAATGTAAATGGCTTTGGTTAAATCAAATTTAAAAACCTGAATAAATGTAATATGTATTCCAAAATTTCGAATATTAAACCTATAATGCAGATATTTTTTCGAAATTACTTATCTAAAAAAAAATTACTATCTATTTTAAATTACTATCTTACTAAAAAGTTTATTATATACTGTGGTGCTTAATTTTATCATTTAAGATGTACTTTAATAGTTGTTCCATAAAATGTTAATTGATTATAGGCTCATTAAATGATCCGTTCCAATATATATAGAACAATTATTGACAGAAGTTTTTCTTAGAATATTTTTTTATGTTAAGTACATTTAAAAAAAATCTGCCGCGCCTGTTATAAAAAAATAAGTAATCTCTTAGTAAATGTACATGAAATAATGTGAACATGTACATTTTATATTTCTCTTAATAACAGTTGTTATTTTCCTAAATCCCTTGTTGGTACTTAAAAAAATTGTAGCAAATTAGTAACGAGCAAATACAGTTTCAGGTTAATACTTTGTGTAATAAATATATGACACATAATAGTTAATTCTGATTTCTAAATCCTGTATAATAATGGAAGACACATTTTGTTAAGTATATCTTTGATATTCTTACTTGATATAATTTTACCTAATCTTTTTTCGCAAACATGCATTAATATTTAAAAAAATATTATTTTGTAAATATAAAAGAAATTCTAAAATATAAATATAAAACTTTTTTTTAGTTAAAATAAAAAGGTTGAATATCTCTTGCAATTTTTAAAATTGGATAAGATTTTTAATTAAATGCATACTTCTATTTATTTAGTACGCGCTTGAAACAAAAGATTGAGCTGTTTTAGATAGATAATGATACCGTGTTCTGCTATTGCTTATTTCGTTAACAAGATGCTGGGATAATCTTTAATAAAAAGAACTTGATCATTTTGAGACTGTTTCAAAATAATTATTTTGAAATTGGTGTTAAAAAGGTATTAGTGTATCGAAACATCGCACTTTTATTTTATAACCTTCCTTTAATTAAAAAAAATGTTCCATAACATATTTATTTGTAAGACTTTAATCTCAGAAGAAAAATAATAAACAGCTTTACGAATAAAATTGAGTAGTTTTTAACATATAATTTATGCAAAAGAAAATAGCAGATCTTTTATTTTAATGAATTTGTGCTCTTAATCTTTTTGTAAATGCAGTGTAAACCTAAAAGTATATTTGTTGATAATATGAAGTAATTTATATTCAAACAATTTCTTGCAGATTATTTTTTCTAAAAACCATTTATTGTAACTAACATTGGTTAATTTTTCTTTTTGTACATAATTATTTTTTATAATCCTAATATATATATTATTAATATACTAATATAAAATAGATTTAAAATAAGAATAAATGTCAAATAAGGTAATGCCAGATATATAAAAATATTCCTTTTATCAGCAAGTACTTAGTGAATATTCTTTTGCGGTATTTGGCTATTATGACTATTTATTTCCAACTTGCTTTGTTCATTCAAAAAATTATTTATTGCGATTATCATGCATTTATTTTTTATTGCATAATTTCATAAAACAAGTAATAAAAAAAAAATTTTAAGTCAATTCCTACTTTTTTTCATTATATTTCAGAAAGTCCTTTATAAATAATTTTCATTCATTTTTTTAAGTTTATCTGGCGCCCTCTATTGGTAGATATATGCAATTTAAATCTAAAAAAAAGTAAGTTAATTAATTAAATTTAATTACTGAATTAATATTTGAAAAATCTGTATTAACATCCAGTGTCATCCACTACAAGTTGAAAAGAAATGTATTTGAACTTGAGTGGATGAATAAAAAGTATTTTATGAACGATTGAAAATTTGAACTAGATATATATAGGGAGAGTGTGAGCTAATAGAAGGAATTGAAAAAAAAATATTGTATGTCGGTTCGAGGGGGCCCTAAGTAGTGCGTCAGATTGTAGTGTTGTCGTTGTTCTTGCAGCTGAATTGTAATTGGGCGTGGTTGGGTTGAGACACAGATTTGAGAACTCAAAGCTTTATTTACATGCTCGAAAAACACCATATACACATAATTAAAACATACAACATGTGACTCATTTAAAAACTTGTGGAAGATTCCACTTCTATGCCAAAAATAAGATATTTCCTCTTCGGATGAGAGATTGTAAACTAAATGTCTCTGAGGCAGCTCCAGTTGCGCTGTAGTTCCTGTCGGGCGAGAGTCTCGATGCCTTCTGACTACTTCTCCTGAAAGCCACAGGAGGTGCTCTTGCAGTGTATAGGAGGAAACACTGTTACAATTGTTATATAATCCGGATAAATATATCTTGTTTACTATTCACTGAATACTATATATTGTTTTTTACTATATCATAGAAAAAATAAAATATTAAAAAAACAAACAAATAAGGTAAATGATTGTATTTTGATATGTTAAGAAGGTAATAAAAAACATTTTTTTTAAAAAATTATAATCAGGAAAAATAATCACGTTTGTTTTTGCAGTGAATGTTTCAATTATTGTTTTAATGTTTCTTAAAACCTTTCCCCCTCTTTTATAAACTTATTTTTCTTTTCTATTGTTGTGTTTTAAAATATATAATTTCTTTGATGTATTTACGATGATTTGAGGATTTCTTATTTTTAGTATTAGTATGTTGCTCATTTCTGTAGAAATCGTGTGTTATTTTGTGGTACACAAGGATTCTTTGTAAATAAAAATAAATCATAAAAAATTAAAATAATAATGATAATAATAATAATAATGTGTCTCGTATAACTTGCCTTCATCCGTTATCTATTATTTAAATTCATTTTATTCAAATTTCATTTTCATTTCCATTTCTTAGTAAGCATAAATAAAAATAAATTCTGCTTCTTGTAAATTTTTCATTGAATTTCTGTCTGAAGATGAATTATGAATAAAAATGTGATTCATTTTTTGTTATGTGTCTTAAAATTTGCCATTCTTTTGTTTCGTACATTGAAATTCTAGACATTTCTTTAGTGCAGAGAACATTGTGTATTATTTTTAGGTATGTCAATTGTAGAAACATTTTAATTCGATTTTACAATTCAGCATCAGAATATATTTACATAATTTTAAATGGATTTCAAATACAGTAAAGAAAAATATTTTTATAATAAACAAAATTAGTAAGACGTAATAAAATTTGAATGAAATTAATTTAACATCAAAAAGTTGTTTTATTTTTCTAATATGGTTTTGTTTTTTTGATGTTATTTTTAAGGAAACGAATATATAAAATTTATCTACTTTTATTTAGTGTTTCAAACTGAAATAACATTTGTAACTTTATAAAATTCGGTGAATTTCTTTTATTTTCCGCAAATCTTATGTATTTTCTCTTTCATGTAATATTTTAATTTAAGTTACGTTATAGTTATTATTTCAAAGCTTAAGAAATAATTTTTAATTAGTATTATCAAGAAAAAGATTCATAATTTAAATGCATGTGATAAACTTTTAGCTAGTAAATAATACCTTAATTATATTTATTACGTAGTTGAACAAACCCCGCTGACTTCTTTTACGTGGCTGAAAAAAAAAAAAGGAATTTTTCATGCCGTCCATTAATTGCACTATTAAACCCCGCTGACTTTTTTACGGGGATGAAAAAAAAAAAAAAGGAATTTTTTCATGCCGTCCATTAATTGCACTATTAAACCCCGCTGATTTTTACGTGGATGAAAAAAAAAAAGGAATTTTTTCATGCCGTCCATAAATTGCACTATTGCATTATTAAACCCCGCTGACTTTTTTTACGTGGATGAAAAAAAAGGAAATTTTTCATGCCGTCCATTAATTGCCCTATTATTTGCACTATTAAACCCCGCTGATTTTTTTACGTGGATGAAAAAAAAAGGAATTTTTTCATGCCGTCCATTAATTGCACTATTAAACCCCGCTGACTTTTTTTACATGGATGAAAAAAAAAAGGAATTTTTTCAAGCCGTCCATGAATTTTTTCATGCCGTCCATTAATTGCACTATTATTTGCACTATTAAATATCCCGCTGATTTTTTTACGTGGATGAAATAAAAAGGAATTTTTTCATGCCGTCCATTAATTGCACTATTAAACCCCGCTGACTTTTTCTACGTCGATGAAAAAAAAAAAAGGAATTTTTCATGCCGTCCATTAATTGCACTATTATTTGCACTATTGCATTATTAAACCCCGCTGACTTTTTTACGTGGATGAAAAAAAAAAGGAATTTTTTCATGCCGTCCATTAATTGCACTATTATTTGCACTATTAAACCCCGCTGATTTTTTTTACGTGGATGAAAAAAAAAAAAGGAATTTTTTCATGCCGTCCATGAATTGCACTATTAAACCCCGCTGACTTTTTCTATGTTGATGAAAAAAAAAAAAAAAAAAGAATTGTTTCATGCCGTCCATTAATTGCGCTATTAAACCCTGCTGCCTTTTTTTACGTGGATGAAAAAAAAGAAGGAATTTTTTTATGCTGTCCATTAATTGCACTATTATTTGTAATTTAAAGCTGGTAATTATATTATTTAGAATTCTGAAAAACATTAATAATTAATAAAAAAAATTATCATAATTGTGTTAATTTGCAGAAGAGATGAATTACTCGAGTACTTAATATATTCAAATTCTTTTAGACATTATATATATTTTTTTTTATTTGTTTCAAGAAAAGCTTAGTTCTAGTCATTGTTTTCACTATTCATAAAATTTTTTTAATTGTAATTTTTTTTTTCATGTAGTATACATAAATATATTAAAAAGTATTTGAGTGTAAAAGAAAAAAAAAAAACATGAATTATAATTTTATTAAATCAATTTTAAAGAAAGAAGATCGTAATGTATATGGCGTTATTTCAAATCACAAAGTGTGGAGTTTTTTTCATCATCTTCTTTATAATTTTTTGTAGATATCAAAGTGATATTCTCTTGATAGGATTCGAAAATTTTTACGAATAAGTCCATTGAATTTGAAAGCATACCACCTAGATATCTCAAACTTTTATAAAGAATTTTTTTATTTGCAATGGCTAGGCAAAAAATTACATAGAGCAACAGCACTAAAAAAATTAACTATCAAGAACTAAGGGGAAAAAATAGATCAGAGTCATTGCCTCAGCGATTTTGCTTTCCAATATCTGAACTCCTCTGTAGGTCCACGGCCTGATGGCCAATTGGCTAGCGCTCTGGTAGTTGATACCACACGCTTTATTTTCGAATCTTGGAGATGGCGTGGATACTTGCTAGTGGTTAGTAATCCACGTTAAATTATAAGTCCCAGTCTAATTAGCCTAAAGTGTGCACAAAATGAAAGTAGAGCGACAAACCAAACCACTGTAGGTCCACAAAGAGCCCTACATCGGAGTAGATGGTCCCTGTCTATTATTTCTCCAGAGTCACAAAGTGGGCGTATAGGATCAGTTGCAATGCCTATGCAATGATGATGGTCAGCAAGGCAATCGTGTCAGTAGACATGCAAAGACCGCCACTGCTTTTTTTCCTCTGGGATAACGCACTCGCATTCCACTGTAGAATCTCAAGTTTCATGGGCAAAGAGTAAATAGTCTGCTAGCCAAAATTGTAAATCACTCAGCCTCTAGAAGCGTTTCCAGGGTGCACCACGAAGAGTCCGCTTTTCACCCCTCTTTTATAAAGAATTCTACAAAAACATTAATGCATTAGGTTTCTAAACACATATTCAAAAATCATCTTTATGACATCTCATTTTGTCATAGAAGGTTCATGCATTTAAAATAATTTTTTTTCAGCTAAAATCTTTTCAGTTATTTGATATAAATCGTGCAATTTTATAACAGCGTAAATAATATTATTACCAGATGAAATAGAATGATAATCACATCCAATCAAATAATTTTTCTTAATCTTTCTAATGCCTTTCAAATCATAGAAGTGAGAAAAACAATTTCCAATTATCTCAACATCATTCATACCATTAAGAGTGAAAAACAATTTCCAATTATCTTAGCATCATACATACAATTCAGTGTGAAAAATAATTTTCAAATTCCAATTATCTTAACGTCATATCATTGAAGTGTTGAACATGGCGAAGGATGTGCCGGAAAAGAACATTAGCGAGAAGCTTTCCTTTCCTGTTTTAATTAGTGCATTCGAATTCGTTTGTAAGCTTATAAGGAACTTTTGCCAGCTGAAAATACTAGTCAAAAATGATTTAAACTGTCAAAAGACGGTGATTTTAATTTAGAAGATCAAGAACACTCTTGTGATCCTTCTCCCTCCCCCCAAAAAATCATAAACTATTAAACCCTATGAAAACTATTACTAGTGAACATTATCAAATACTTTAATACTTTTGAGACGGACATGGAGAAAAAAATAGAAAAACATTATTTTTTTAAACAGGAAAATAATCAGCCACGTCAAAAACTATTTGGAAGATCTTCGAAGGGAATTCGTACTTCACCAATAGCAGAGTTGGTTTCTTCCGATTATCATTTATTTCGATCGCTGACGCATGGTCTCTCTGAGCAGAAATAAGAGACAAGATCAGCTCTTCTGTAAGCTCTTATAATACAGAAGATGGATGCCATATATCCGTATCCCATAAAGTACTTCCATTTTGTGAATAAAGTATGACATCTTCAAAAGCCATCATCATAGATGCTTGTTTAGAATGTTGTTGCAAATTTCAAATGATGGACCATGAATAATACTTAATCTGTCTATGCTTGACTTATAGTGTAGAATGATCATTGGCCAAATTGACAGGTATTCTACAATCGTTTCGAAAATATCATTCCAAAAACCGTAGTACTGATTCTGTAAGAGAGATATGATTTGAAGAAAATTTTTTTAGAAACTTATTTAAATCTTTAATGCAAAAAAAAAAAAAAAAAAAGAAACACTTTTAGTCACGATATACTTTGCTAATTTCATTTTCCTTCTAATGATTGTTATACAGTTTAAAAGTTTACGTCAAACATCTTCGAAACAAAACAAAAGTCTTCAAAGTGAGATATATTTCAACAATTAAAATGGACAAAAAAAAAAAAAAAAAACACATTCTGAATAAAATGTTGAATTTTCTAAGTGGTTAGTCATAAATGGCTGGCTGGTTAAAAATCGCTTAATAAATTTGAAACTGAGATATCTCCAATCACCAACAATTAACGTTTTTCAGGAAAAAACATATGTTTTACATATTGCTTGACATATTTTACAACTCAAAATTTGTTTTGAGAAAAAATATAATTCATCTCAGCTTTAATATTAGTATAATTTATTGAAGCATTTGTAAATTGGTGTGAAAATAATGTTAGTCATTAGCACTCCTGTATTTTTAAAAGCTATCAACATGATCTAAATGAAATGGCTGCCAAAATGCAAGGTAAATATTTTAAATACTCTGATAAATTTCAAGCCCATAAGTGTTCCCTCTACACTAACTATTACTCAAGTCCAATGACACATAAGCAAAGTCCCAAATTAGTCTATATTTCAATTACAGTAATGAATTTAAATTATTAGGAATAGTATTCCAAATATAGAAATTTAATTTGTAGCGCATTTTGAAATGTAAACAGATATGTTACGAATAATAGTGGCTACTAATTAATTCGCTATTTACGTAGCCTGTCGTTATTAAATATTTCACATGAAAGGCATTATTCAAAATTTTAATAACTTCAAATTAATTGAACAAACCCAGTAGGAATTCAATATTCCACTTTAAAGGTTAAATTTCAAAAGCAATTAACATTGTCTGTTGTATTATGTTAGAGATTGAAAATTGATTGATATAATATGTTTACATTCAATTTGAACCCGCGTCGTTTAAAATACTAATCAAATATTTCTGTAATATGAGAAACAAAATTTAATATAGCTGTAAAACTTTTATATAGGAATCGAGAATGCATGAAAAGTAATATTAAATAAAAGTTAGAGTACTTAAACTATAATGATATGCAAAAATATTTTCGTAAAATGTAACATCATTCAAAAGATTGTTACTATTTAATCATGGAAGACAATATTTAATAACAGGAGAAATACATGGAAGTCTATATCATTCAATCATGGAAGTCACAGAAGATTAGTCTTCTGTCATGGAAGATTATTTAATGAAAATTAAATGAAGAATGTTTTTTATTTTTTCATAAAGAATTTATTCATTGGTCAGGGGAGATTATATAAAGAAGAATGTTTTTTGTTTTTTATGAACAATATATATAACTTTTATTATATTATTTTAATTAAGATTATTTAAGAAATTGTTTTCAAGGATATTTTTATTTTTCCATAAAGAATTTAATCTTCAATCACGGAAGAATATTTATAAAGAATTTAATGAGAGCATTTTTATTTATCCATGATGAATTAAATCCTCAGTCATAGAAAATTATCATATAAACCATTTTCAGATATATTTTTTAGAAATTCTGTAATAAAGTGTCAGAAAAAGCCAACCTATTTGCCAATAACATAAAAAAGTATTTTTTATTGTAATTGTAGATTGTAACACTTTTATATCAACATCAAAATAATGAAAGCTTATTTAAAACAATAATTATTCTAATTGATTATATAATTATTATAACTGATTACATAATTATTATTTTATCCAAAAATTGTAAAAGATCAACTACAACCATAATACGACTAATAGTATAAAACAAACATATGATTTTTAATCTACCGTAAACAGTTCTTCTCTTGTTCGAAAATATGGTAAGATTCAACAATTTTTTTCTGTCATCCAAAGAAATAATTATTACAACATTTTAAAGAATTTATAATTTAATCCAAAAGAATTGTGACGTTATTTTTTTTTTTTTTTTTTTTTGAGCTGCACAAATTTTACACAAGCAAATAATTTATTTGTATGATGCTTTTAATTAAGGCAATAAATTAATATTGCAATATTTTTAAATTTTTAAATGTATAATAAGATATCAATTTATCTTGCTTCTTCGTTTAATATCTCAAGTTAGTTTACTTATGAAAATGATTATTCGTAAATATTATGTTGATAACAATCAAAATACTGTTGCGTTATGGCATAATATGACATTTATACAATCAGTATTTAAATATGTACGATAGAAATTTAGAAAATCAGATTCATCTGTGCATGTCTATTATATTTACCTATCTTACCGTTTATATTTATCTGTCTCAATCATTCCTCAAGAAATCGAATATCAAATGAAGACTAACGTAAGAAATCATCAGAAAATACGGGACAACATATAAAAGGAAATAATCTGTTCAATGTTACACATGGGAAAACAAAGTTATATGGGTATTAGTTTTGTATTATGAATAGCTTTTTTAAATGAATAGCTTATTTTTTAAATCAATAGCTTTAACCAAGAGTATACCGAATATGTTCGTTAAAATACGCTATTGTTAGTTATTGCAGCTAAAATGTCAGATTCTAAAATGGAGAGTTTTTGCATACCGTATTTTGGACGTCCATTATCTTTTTCTCTCTAGCGCGCATGCTCATAGGAAATTGCGTATGCGTATCTGTAATCATGTGTCCTATGAGCATGCGCGCTAGGTAGAAAAAGATAATGGACATCCAAAATACGGTATGCAAAAACTCTCTAATATAAAAAAGCAAATAATTTATTTTAGAATAATCACATTTTATTCGACCTTCTGTCTATTACCACTTGCTATTGATGTATTGAAAATAAAAAGTTTTTATTAAAGAATTATACCATTTTTTTTTATTTTGAGGCAACCACCATTTCAAAGATAATGAAACGCGCGATTGATATTTGAACTAGGAGAACAGCATTCGAAATCCTACAAGATCTTCTGTGTCTACACTGGAGAAGGGCATAATAAGTTTTTGGAAGATGCCAGGAAATCCCCAGATGACACCCTTGGAATAGTTGGCTCATTTTATGGTGGCAAAATGTGGTTGCAGTATAGGAAACTATCTGTGGTGCTTCTTGGATCACATTCAATTTGTTGTATATTTGCCTTATAATGGCAAAACGAATTCATTCGAAAACAATATGGCGACTTCCTTCAAATCAAAATGCTTTGCATTCGAAAACAATAGCTTCATAAAATTGATAATATGACATCATAATTTACAATTTATGTCATAAGATTCATTGACATTTAAGTTTATTATTTAAACTACTCTTATTTTCCAAGAAGATTCATCTGATATGTAAATACTACACAGAAGAAAACATTAAAATGGGAGTGCAGTATAGATGTATCACATTATGAACTGAAAATAGACTGAAATTAATCTTACAAAAGAAACGCACACTTAAATTGATTAAGTGTTACGGAAACTAAATTTTATTCCCAAGTTTATTCCAACAGTTAGTCAATCTTAGAAATAGTAAATGGGATCCAATTACTACTTATTCAAGAGCATTAAAACGGTAGTGCCATATTATCAACTTTTTGAAACTATTGTTTTCGAATGCCAGCCATTTTGATTTGAAGAAAGTCGCCATATTGTTTTCGAATGAATTCGTTTTGCCATTATAACGGCAAAGATACAACAAATTGAATGTGATCTAAGAAACACCACGGATAGCCTCCTATATTGCACCCACATTTTGCCATCATAAATTATTAGTTAATTAACTTAACTAATATAACGAAACTAATTACTCATTTAAGGCTTCTAGCATAGTTCCTACAGTTACCAATTTCTATCAATTCATACAAATCTATAAAGAATCCATTCGCAACAAGAAAGACCGAAACAATCTCGATAAACAAGGCTAATAGAAAGGAATTAAGCGAACACCTGGATATTGGACAAGATGGATTTATTGCTCACGTCTCCTGTCTTGATTTGAAATCTTTCAGCTTGAAGAACAATTGATTGTTTGCCTTTGTCTGCTCATCGCTGTATGTGCTGCAAATGGACGTGCCAAGGGATATCTCTCGACATAGAAAGGAAATACGAGGCTCAATTCAAACCACTGGTAACATTTTCCCTATTATAGGGAATAAAAAGTAGTTTCCCCAACACTTAATCTCTTTTGTGTGCGATTCTTTTGTAAGATTAGTTTCAGTCTATTTTCAGAATCCCTTGTCTACTACTTGGTGGAAACAACAGTTGGTCAATTTTAGAAGTAGTAAATGGGATCCAATTACTGCGTATTCAAGAGGGTTAAAAAAGTTCTTCGGGTTGTTATCCTTTCTATTTTTAGGAGATGATTTTCTAAAGTATTTTAAGTAAAGTATTTTTTTTTCAAACCTTTTATTTTTTTTGTGTATTTAATCTCCGATGATTCTTAAAACCTGTAGTTTTTTTAGCACAAATAAGAATTGATCAAAAGTTTTAAATATTTGGAAAAAATTTCTATAATATCTAAAAACAACATAGACATATTATATGCATTATTATTATACATGAATATCTAAAAATAACATATAAGAGCTTAATTAGAAAAGAACTTGATACAGATCGAAGTATGCTTCTTTTAAATAGTTAATTTTGATGGTACTTAGAAAGACTGTAAACATACAAAAGAATTCTATTGGCATAAAAATTAATTATTTGCTTGTTATTTGATTAATTATGTATAATATATAATAAGTTGTATAAATTTATAAATTTCTCGTCTCAAACGGAGAGGGGTTCTAAAAATTAATATATATTTAATTTGCGTTCATTTTATAAAACTTACTAAATACCATTTATATTTACCAGTTACCATCACCAGTTATTTACATATTCGCCAAGCTTTAAGAATCATGTTGTTAGGTTTTGACTTTGCAAAATCAACATCATCATCAAATCAATATCATCTACCAATTTACTTGCTCCTTATTTATAAAACTAAATTTCACGCATTATTGGACTGACATAAATTAATGAATTACGGAAAACTAGAATTTCTAAAAGTAAATTAATCTCTATTTGTATTTTAGAATATCTAATTAATATCTGTTTGTATTTTAGAATTCCTAATTAATCTCTATTTACATTTGCAAATTTAGGCTCCATTCTGTATTAAAGAGAAAATTTTTATTCTGTTCAAATAAATAAACCAAATATATTTGCATGGGAAATTATTTGTTTGATGTCAGATTAAATGTTATTAATTAAATTCTTGGCAAATTTCATTTGGTAGTGTAAATTGATTAGGAACTTTATTATTTCATATTCTTAGTCAATCGTCGTAATTAGTGTTTGTAATATTATTTCGTAATTTTTCTCCAATTTGCATTCAAATATCTATTATTTAAAATGACAGCCTCACTAAAAGTGGTGCATTGATACAGACAATCAATCTGAAATAATTTTAAGTGGTAAAATTTTTTTTTTTACATTTGAAGAAATTTGAAGAATTAGAAGATTTCTAGCAGTGTTGAAATTAATCAAAAAATATTTTCTTGTCATTTACCTTAGTATAAAAAAACCTTGCTTTTACATCGAATGAATTTATAAACAAAAACATCTGTATAAAAATATTTTTTTAATGTTTAAAACTGATTTTATGCCAAAAATAATAATTTTTTTTAAATTTTGTTTCATTTAGGATTTGCTGGAGATGACAATTATAATTAATTACGATTAACTTTCGAGCAAAACATTTTTTTATCGAAATACATTTTATAAATACTTTCATGCGCGTCATTTTTGGATGGGGAAACATAGTTTAAATTATGTCTCTTTATTTTGGATTTAATATTTTCTTTCTTAAATAAAATAGAATTTTGTTCATAGTAAATGTGACCATTTTTTTTCAATATAATGAAACATAATCTATTTTTAATGAAAATTACTATCCTTTTACGTTGGTGACATGCATTTTGGTGGAATAAAAAATTATTTCATCCTTAAAAAACATTAGATAACTATTTTTTAATTTATTTTTTCATTTTTATTTCAAAAGTTGCTAAACCTGTCTGGAAACTAAAAAATATTTTTGTGCAGTAAGCAAAATTTTATTAGTAATGAGATTCTTATTATGTTTTATTTAATTTAAAATGAGTTATAAGTAAAAAAATAGATTTCTTTTGTTTTTACAACGTTATATAATTTTAAAATTCGACATTTTTTTCTTACTTACAAGGACATTTAACAATAATGTGAATATTAATATTGTAAATAACTTCTGATACATAATAAAAAAAAACCATGTGAAAGAAAAGTATATAACAATGCACATCTAAGGAAGGAATGGAGGCATCTAAGGAGGTATTACCGGAATTACTTGATAATGTTCCAGTTGCCCATTTGGTCCAGTTTCTCATTCAAAATACAACTTGGTTTTAACTAGACTGGATTCCTCTATATTTCTGCACTAACGTGTGTAATTACCTAAATGCCACTATTGATCCTCGATGGATTAGAAGAGGTGGTCCAGTTGCTCATTCAAAATACAACTTGGTTTTAACTAGACTGGATTCCTCTATATTTCTGCACTAACCTGTATAATTACCTAAATGCCACTATTGGCCCTCGATGAATTAGAAGAGGTGGTCCAGTTGCTTGCCAGCAAATTCAGCCCGATTTACAAGCGCTGATTTTTTTTAATATGTGAACATCAAAAGACACTCAACTACGAGACTCTGATTGACTCTGATGAGCAGCCCATTAAAAAACTTCCAGTCATTGCTGCAACTATTCGTAAAACACATGGCAGCTTCTAAATGGTACGTCAATCACTTGCTAAATGCTGCCAGGTCTGTATCGATGTTGATGGTAGCACGTTTGAGTACTTAATGTAATTATCACGTAAATAAAAAGCCCTTTTCTTTTTCTCAGGATTTCTTGTTTTACCCCTTACACTTTTTTATTTTCGACAATACACTGGTATACAAAAAAAAAATGTTTTGTCATGTGTATTTTACCTTTATTTAAAGTTTGGCTCACAAATTCAGGGACACTCTGTATTAATGCATGAATATATGTGAATCATGAATGAGAAATGCAAGAATACATGAACTGTTCGAACCTAATTAAAAAAGTGTATGATTTAGATGTTCAGTTTATTTTTCTTTGAAATTATTATTTCGTTCAAAAATTCGTAAAAAAAGTTTATATTTATCGTTTGTTAATGAAATAAAAACTTCATTTTTGTATTGATATCAGATTTTCCCGCTATTAGATGATGTCAAGCATAAAAACTGACTGGTGCCATTTGTTACTTAAAAAAATAAGTTAGAAAATTTATAGTAATAGCTTTAAATTTATTTTCTTAGCTAACACCATTATATTCTTAAAAGTAAAGGCCTAAGGCGAAAAGAATTTGAATATTGTGATAAGAATGATTACTTAACTTTTTCAATTTATTTATTATTTAATCTCAAACATTTAATTTTATGCAAATATTTTTTCTTAATAAAATTTAACAAAACTCAAAATGTTTCATTTTTCGTAACCGTGCAGTGCCTGGTCATCTATGTTAGTAACAATATTAGTTATTTAACAGCGGTGATTTTGAATGTAATAATGGAATCCTTTCTTAGACCATTATACCTGAGTTAAATATAAGTAGGAATTCGTTGGTAATATCCATTACCGTTACTGCCATCCGAAACGAGGAGCCCCGATGACGATTATGACAGGATGTGTAAAGTATCACGCATCGATGGTCGAGCTGTCTGATGGAAGTTGTCAGAATTTTCTCCAAACGATACGAAATTTGCGACACAGTAATTCCTAAATGTCTACTCTGAAGACAATGACGTGCATTCATTAATCGTCGCATGCATAAATGGAACGACACTAATGTCCAAATATGTGCGTGGACATAATGACTGTATTTGAAAACAGTGTATGTCAAATGTGATATTTTTGTGTATTTATAATATACATGAGTTATCACATTTTGTTAAGTTCAAATATTTCAATTAACGTCACCGTTAATAACCTCTAATTTTTAAATTAGAATTATCTAATGATTTTTACAACAAAGATAAAGATTTTTGCTCAATATTGGTTAGAACATTCGATTACAATAAATCTTTTTTGTTAGCACAATAATTTAAAAGGTATATATATATATTTTTTTTAATTTAAATATTACTAAGAAAAGCTTTAAAAAATGTTACTAGGAAAAGTTTACTTTCGTTTGTATAGCTGTAAAATAATGTAATTAGGTTTATGTATTATTTTATTTAAGGAAAAAATATTTTGTCTTTATTATTAAACAGTTTAATGCATTTTTTACAGTTCGAAGATCCTAGATTAGAAGAGGAGATTAACTTACTTGAACCAGTGCAATTGGAAGTCGATGAAGATGGACGTAAGCACATTTATTAAAATTAATCTTCCTTATTTAATGTCTTTCAAATTAATATTTAAAATCAATTTGCTTAGTTAGCATTTGATATCTTTAAAATTAATTAAAAAGCTTAAATAAAAATATCTTTAAAATTAAATGAATGCCACCTGGTTAATTTATTCTGAGATAATTTATTATGAAACAACATGTTAATGAATGCCAAAGATTAAAAACAAATTTTGTAGGTTTAATTTTATTGTACATTTTACTCTCCTTGATGGCTAAAACGTAATTGTCAGATGTCTCTTGGCGTAAATCACTCGTTTTTATCCAAATGAAAAATAATTTTGAATAAAATAAAATGTTAGTAATAATTGCAAATATAGGAAACAATCATAAAAATAGAGCACTGGCTAGATAGCCTTGTTGGTTCACATAAGTGTAATGAAAAATAACATGTAACAACTTTGGCTTTAAGTGTGTATTTATTACTTCATACTAGAATTCCAAACTAGGGTAGCTCAGTTTGAAGTTCGTAGACGGGTTAAACTGAAAGTTCCTCGTTATGTTGAAAAGGAATACGATTAATCTTAAGGACGAAAACTCTTTCATCCTTCGAATTCGGTAAAAGGGATTTCAGGTCATATACCTTTCAAATGTCCAGTAGTGAGGTTCGTTACAAATTGGGGTGAACAGGAGAAATTCAGATATTTTGAGGTAATAGGATAGTTCCTTTCATGAAGATTCGATTCTAATTCACAAGTGTAAGTGGCATCATTGTCATGAAAATATGCTAGTTTGAAATGCCAGCAACCGTTTTTTTTTTTTACTATAAATCCATTATGACTTAGAAGTGTATTTGGTGTAGTTCACAAATGGACACCATCATCATGAATATAATGGAGCTATATACTGTTAAAATAGTAATTGTTTCACCAAAAAAAAAATAATAACTAGAATAGAACACACTGGCTGGATTGGCTTTGTGGTTTACATAAAGGTAAACATGTCCAGTTAAATTCTATAGTGATTACAAATCTTTAAGCTTTAAGCCCAAGATCTTTCCTCTGAGCTAGGGGGGCGGGGGTGATAGAATTATTTGGGAGAAGATAGTCGTTCTAAATTATGGTGACTATATTGGGCAATGTTGCAGACACAAAGTTGTTTGGTTCAAACTGGGTAATGCTAATAGATTTAACATCACCAGAAGGTGTAGTGCAGGTCCAAATGCCCAACGTTTGAAAATTACATAACAGTTTAACTGAAGTTAATATTCCTTTATTTATAATTCATATACATTGTCTCTATACAGAAATCTAAATATTATTGCATTCTATTTCGTATCACTTAATCCTATAAGATGAGGAATATAAAAAAATTTCTAATCTGCCATCATGCCTGAAAGGACTTATGACAATATGAGAGTGAAAAGATTTGGTTTATTACTACTTTGACCTTATTTAGAAAGAAATTCTGTAGTATTTATTTGTCATAAAGTAATTCAATCGATCAATATTCATTTAAAATGAGAAAAGATTGTATTATTAGAAACGATTACGAATGTTAAGATTAATGTATATTGCCAAAAAATGTTTTTGGGTCTTCATGAATATTATCGTATTAAGTTCAGAACGTTGGAATGATTACAAATGAAAAAAATTCTAAAATAACAAGTAATAACTTTGCCAGGATGTCATATATACGTTTCAATTTATTTTCGTTATCATTGGCTTTTTTATGTGTAGGACATATTTAAGTAATTTCATCCCTTTAAAAATGGATTTTTTCTGTGATTTATTTATATTAATACAAATATAAAGATGTTTTTATTTGAATACAATATTTTTATTTGAATGCAATAGTTTGAGAGATAAACTTTCAATAGTATATTTTAGATCACTTGGGAAAAAAATTCATTTAAACACGAAACAAAATTTTTGTTCTGGTATTAAGTTTTCAATGTAAAAAAAATGCAGAGAGATTTCGAAAAATAAATTGGTATCCAGATTATCACATATCCTTTCACAAAAATAAAGTGAATTTCCCATTCGTACATGTAATTCATTTCTATTTTTAAGATAAAAATACAATTCAATGTAAATTTGAATGAGACAAAATTCTTATCTGTATAAATTCACAAAAGATTGTGAATACTGCGAAAGAGATTTATTTTGAATTGTGCAGCCATTTGACACTCATGAAAATGCCTGCTATGAAAAACGAATTTCATCACTATGTATGTAAAATGAAATCTTAGTAAGGCCATAGATTTGAAAAACATGAATACGAAATTTCTATTTCACTGTAAAATGATTTTGGATAACGTTGAACTGTCAGAGCTCCGAATCGTTTCAAAGGTTAGCAGCAAAAATTGAATCTGGAATTTGCTTATTTGTGAAAACGGAGAAGGGATTCAGATTCTAAGCACTACGTATTTTGACAATTTACATTCTAATACAATACATTACTCCGAGGATTTAACCATACAATGCACAGGATTTAAAAAAAGAAAGTGTAACAGTTGTTTATAGTAATAGAGATTTATGAGTGTATTTATACCAATTTTAAATTTATTTGGAAACATCATGAATAATTACCAACTAATGAATTTAATTATCTGTAATTTTTTAAATACAAAACTAAAATGATTTGAATCGTATACAGCAGTATGCAGTAAAAAAAAAGCTGCAAATATAAAGTGACGTTGTACGACGTATAGAATGAATCGTATACAGCAGTATGCAGTAACAAAAAGCAGCAAATATAAAGTGACGCTGCACGACGTATAGAATGAATCGTATGCAGCAGTATGCAGTAAACAAAAAGCAGCAAATATAAATTGAAGTTGTACGACGTTATACATTTAAAATTGACTAATTCGTGGCTCAGTGGCAACGCGCACCAGTGGTGAGCATTAGGGCTGAGGTTCAATCGGCTGGTGGCTTTGTTGTATACACTGTTTCGAAAAACAAGTTTGGTGTTTGGCAATTGTTATGCTCCGATGGCGTTTGTGACATTCAGCATCTCTCTTCGTTAGTCAGACTACCTGGTGGGAGTTTTTTCCTTTACAATATGGAAATGCGGGTTAGTTCCCCTAAAAGTCCTAACTCTTCATCATCGCGGAGTCAAGTCAGACTTCTACCTATGGGTGCTCCATCACAATAGAAGCCGCTCCTTCCCCTTTCCCTCCTCCTATGAGTCTCCGGACGGGTTCTTGAATTTGGTCTAGATGTATTTGTCTACCAGGTGGGATAAGAAACAGCAACATTAAACACATCTAAAATTATAGTAGATAGGTTTTTTAATAATAACTTGTATAAAATTGAATCTGTTGCAAAATGTTAACATTTAAACATTAATTTCTATCATTAGACAGAAAAACAATGGAAATATACGTTTCTTTAATCACGTATTATACCATTAAAAATAAGTAAGGGAGTAAAATTGTCATTGACAAAAAAACATAAACAAAATCATAA
This sequence comes from Caerostris darwini, assembly GCA_021605075.1. Taxonomy (NCBI): domain Eukaryota; kingdom Metazoa; phylum Arthropoda; class Arachnida; order Araneae; family Araneidae; genus Caerostris; species Caerostris darwini. Next base: position 129,494 of record BPLQ01015710.1, read on the forward strand.
TTAAAATAAAATTTTTCCAAGACCATCTTTGATTAAAAAATATTTATTGTTTTAATTTAAAAAAAATATATTTCAGACAAAAGAAAAAGTTAATGAAATAACAGTTTATTTTATAGAATTATGTGAAATGTAAGAATTTTCGTGATTAAATAAGGAATGATGTGCTGTTTATAAAGGAATAAATATTGTTGTTTAAAAATTCAAAATTGCACTTTATTTTATAAGAAAAATACATTGTATTTATAAAAGGATATTTAAATATATGTCATTAAATTTTTAATTGGGTGATTCTCATCAAATATTGTTGTGATTCACTTCAAAACTATTCTTTTAATTCCAAATTTTTTTTTATAAAAATCATACTTGACTTAATTTTTATTACTTATTCTACTGTTATTGTTGTTGTTACTAACTGTACCCCTGGTGCTGTAAAACCTACACCAGGTAAAGTAGACCCATGGCTAAGGGTAATATGCAGCTTCACTTCAGAGGGGAACTACAAGGGCTTAAGACTGACTAAACCTTAAGATAACTCTCTACGAGCATATTAGACCGGGACCTACAGTTTATAGTGGATTTCGAACCACTAAAAATATCCCTTTTATCCCAGACTCCCACCCGAAACCTGTGACACCGAGGGCCAGAGCGCTAGACACTCGGCCATTCAGGCCCACTTATTCTTTTTCAATGGCGAAACAGTCCCATGGTGAGTTTAGGTTGTCTACCTATTGGCAGATTCCAAAATATGAAACTATTTTCGTTTGCGAGGTAGGGCTGTCAGTCCTACGCCCAACACTCATATTAGACCCAGATATAGTTTAAGGTAAAATCCAAGCCACTAGAATCATCCATGGCATAGCGGGAATTTGAACTCGAAACCTGTGGCAGCGAGCCCCAGTCACTTGGCCATCAGGGTCCTAATATTACTTATATTAACTATTAATTTTATTTTACAAATGTTTAAATTCCATTTATGTTACTAAAAATTAATTTCTTTTCGAGTTGTTATGCTTCAATATAATATGATTAATTCAAAAACCAGAGTTTTAAAATTTTCAAAAAATTAAAAATTTTAACGCATACTAATTTTAACTAGAAAAACATTAAATATATTCTTTTCCAAGGAAGTATTATCCTTGGAAAAAAGGAAGGAAGTATTATCCTTGTATTAGATCACAAATTTTCAGAATTGCAGATAACCTAACTTTCCAGTATAAGTAATTTGGATGGAAATTCATCTACATTCAATTCATCTACATTCAGTTCATCTATTACAAAAATATCATGTATAAACTTAATGTCACACTATGTGACATGCAAATGAAGAAAATTGCGCAAAACACTTGATTTGCACAAAGAGTTTGGTTCCAATTGCTTTCCAATCTATGCAAATCAAACTAAACTAACTATGCACTAACTTAACTAACTATGCAAATCAAGTTAAATATAACTATTTTCCTTTCATTTAAAACTAAATATATACGCATTAAATATTTTTTTTTTCCAATGAAGCATTGTCCCATTTATTAGATCACAAATTTTCTGAATTGTAGATAACCTAACTTTCCAGTAAATGTAATTTGGATTGAAATTCATCTAAATGCAATTCATCTGTTACAAAAAAGATCATTTATAAACTTAAACTTAATGTCACACGAAATGAAGAAACTTGCGCAATTTCAGCAATTGGAAACAAACTGCTTATGCAAATCAAGTTAAAGACAACTATTTTCCTTTCATTTAAAACTTATCACCTTTGAAAGGAACTTCTAAGAATTCGAACTCGTGTCGAGTCGATATAATCCTTCCAAGACTAAATTCTTTTAAAAGACGTCTAACTTGTAACTATCTAATAATTGAAATCGACTTAATCTGATTTAGCATTCGAAGTGGATGGCCATTCTCTGTTTGCTTCGAAAAATCTCGGAACTCTTCAAGCTGAATCTAATTATCGTTCGAAACTACGCTTTCTTATTGCAGAATGCAGAGAAAATCGAACGTTTGTAACTGCTGTTGTTTATTCAGTGAAATAGCAGTTTACGGATAATTAGTAGCTGTTTTGATTAGATGTTTTTATTTTATAGATGCTGGTCTAAACATCAGATGAATTCAATGAATTAAACTAATATAATATCGATACATGGATACTTCTTGGAAATTGATCATTTATATATATCAAAGGGCAGGTTTCAGTTTACTAAATTAGAATGATTTATATTACTCAGTACTGAAATTCATTAATTAGATGAAAGCCATTTACTGATTTATGTGAATCGAGTGCTATAACAACTCAGACATCTATTTTGGGAAAATTTCAATCAAATGAAGTTAGTGAAACGAAATAATTTATCATAGTTTCGATTTTACCCAATACAAATTATTGGGTAAAATCTTAACAAATGTATTATTTATTGAATTAAAATTTTACCCAATAATTTTTTAATTATACTAAAAACATAAAAAAAGTTCATGTACAGGGCGACCATAAAATAATTTATCCATCTGCAACTAAAACTAATGAACAGAATGAAATGTAATATGTATTAAATTTCAAATTTAATTTTTGTTTGCACAAATATTGAATAGATAACCATTCAATTAAAAAAAACAACTGGTGATGATAGAGGCTTTATGGGTATTTAGAAATAACTTATTGTTTAATTTTTTAAAGCAAATATAAATTTTTAAAAAATAAAAATGGTGGTTAAGTAGGCATGTTTATTGAATAAATAATATATTTTAAATCACGCTAAAAAAGTTAACAAATTTATATGCTCGGTATCCATAAAATAATTATCTGTTAAGAGGCATCTGCAACTAAAACTAATAGACGGAATGCAATCGCATCTTATTTTCCGAACATTAACTATGTGACTTTTTGTTGTTGTTGTGACTATTCCTCAATGTCCAGCATCGCAGGATGGACACCCTATGTATAATCAACTCATGGATGGAGGGAAAGGAAGCTTCTGCTGTGATGGAGCGCTAGTAGGTAGAAGTCTGATTAGGCTCCGAATCTCTGAAAGAGGGCAGTACCTTCCGGCAGTTTGAATGACGAGGCAAGATGCTGAACATCACAAATACCATCGAATCTCCTCGTTTTTGAAACAGTGTCTACAAAAATGCTGTTAGCGAATTGAACCTCAGCTCTAATGATCACCAGCAGTGCAAGTTTCCACTGAGCCACGAGTCGGGCGTGACGTTTTATTGTAGAGGGTGCCTTAAATCAGTTGTGTCTGTTAGTGTTATTACAAAACTACATTTTTTCAAGAAAACATACGACGAGCTGTTGTCTAGCTATGCCAGTTTAAGAGCAGCAGTAGAAAATATCATACACCGGATCCAATACCTTGTACACAGGGAAGGTCAGGGAATGAAAATGTTCCACGTGGCCGAAGTCATTCCATTGTTGATTAATAAAAGGTTGTTTTCTATTAGTTTCATAGTCATTTCAGTGCGTGCATTTTTTATGACTCAGGTATTAATAAAATTTCGCTTAATATATTGTCTGTGAGTTCATTGTAACTATTGATCCGTTTTCGGTTCCTACAACGCCAAAATGTCTCTTATCGGTGACTTTTGGTACTAAAAGTAATTTGCAGAGTTCATTTCCCTATTCCTTCCTTCTACTCAATGTGCCTAGAGCTGCAATGCCCCTTTACAGTTGGGAACGATGTGACGGAAATTGTGTGGACACACATTGAAGGCAGATGTAAAAAAAATGTTAGGAAAAAAAGAGGGAGAGAGAATTGCAAACAAAATTTCGTTTAATTCTTTCATTAGTTTTAATTGAAAATTACTCCAATAAAAGTTTTTGGAGGAAAAAAGGAAATTTTTTTTTTTATGATCACTCTGTATTTCTATCTCAGAAATAATAATAAATTGCAGAAAATTTAATGCTTTTTATATAATTAAAAAGAAAGAAAATATCAACTTAAAGCACTCGGCAAGCTATTCGTCATTCAAGTGACGGTGTTACACAAGTATACCAAATTAAAGGAATAAGATGGAAAATCTGGGAAATTCTAACCAAGTTGCAAAAAACTGTGCTATTTTCACCAATTAAATATTTTGGAAAAATAAATAATTTTTGGATGCTTTTAATTATCGGTTTTTGAATAAGTATATTACCGCAACTACCTATTATTTCATATTTTATTTATTTGTTGAGGGTGAAAGTTTGGATTGAGCTTTGGATTTCCAAATTAGTCAGACCGAGTTCGAATACCAACAAAGAAAGCTGAATCAAAACCCAACAAGAATAGTAGAACCGAAACCAATAGTTTTCATGTCTGCTCCGGGAACGGATATGATAAATGTCATAGATCCTAAAATCCTTCCATTGGACCCAAGGAATAGGTGTGAATATCGCAAGTGTCCATTTTTGAAATTGATCGTTCGGAAATTGTAGATGCCTGGGTGCACCAGAAAGTTTTGCGTGTCTACCTTTCTAGTTCAAGTTTCTGAAGTAAAAGAGCCGATCATTCGAAATTATATAATTTTCGACAACGTTTTCTTATCCATTTATTTAACGAGCGTTGTATTTCTGATGCAGTTCTACTTGGCTCGAAACTTAAAAAGCGATGCAAAGCTGAAAGATTCCATGTATACGTGTATACGTAGCTTAAAGATTCCAAGTGCGATAAGTATATAGTCCAGAATGCATTTACATTGGACCCCGAGAAGTAGAATGCAAATCCTCGAATTATGCCTGTGGGGATGTTTGCTCAAAAGTACAACGGCACAATTTCACCCACATTTTCCCAAAACTGATAAGAGGCTTCTTTCTCAAGTTTTTAACTTAACTCAATATCTAAGCAAATATAATGATGCGTATTGTAACAATAGTACTATAAAATGTGAGTATTGCAGAAGGTTTGGAAATAAATACAGATATAAAGAATCCAGATGTTATAAGAAAAATATTTTAAACTTTGCTTTCTGCTTATTTGATTATTCGCTGGATTTCTTGTATTCCATTAGAAAAAGTAAAACCTGAATATTAAATTCAGAATATGTGAATTTTTCATTTAACATGCACGTGTATGCTTCTTTTTTCTCCAACAGAATGCATCTTTGTAAAATCCGAGGAAGGATTTTACTCTTTCACGTCTCCTGGTACCGGAGACCAGGTCTGCGGACTCTACATCATCGCAGAACCCGACAAAGAAGTGGAGTTTGAATTCCAGTCCTTTGACATATCTTGTTCAAAGGGAGGACTGATCAGTGTGAGTATTTTCAGCAGCGTTTATTTCTTTCGTTACATTTTACATGGCATAGGACATATATAATGGCTTGCATTGAACATAACAAGCATTTCTATTCAATGATGTAAACTCTGTCGTCGGTGAAAAACTATTTTTCAAAATTCTTTTATCATATTTACTTGGATAAATTTTTAAATAAGGTTTGATAAAATTTAGTGTGTGAAAAATTCACGTTTGCACAGTGTCCAACTAAAAGTGTATTTATGCAAGCATGAAATTTTAGATGCACACATCACACACATGCATGAATTCTTGGATGAATTACAAGCATCAATTCCTTCTGCTCAATTTTTTTTATTCATAATTCATCCAAAAAGAACTTTCTTGGATAATTTAAAATATAGAATATTTTAAATTATGAATATTTAAATTTATGCATATATATATGCTAATAATTACATTATTATTGCACTTAAAATCTAAGCAAATATCAATTGTTACATATATTAATAGTACGAATGATACTTATGTAATATTTGATATTAGAAATAGAATTAAAATACTAGGTTTTGAAGAAGTATAATTCATACTTGCTATGTAAATAGAGTAAATTAGTAATTGGGTTCCGTAGCTTTATATAATAATATTTGAAAAATATATTTTATTGAAAGTCTGTAGTGTCAGATGGTCCTAGTCCTACTTATTTCATGTTAATTTCTATGAACTTACTGTTGTCCATAAATAAATCTTGGAAGAGACGATTTGCCGATAACCTATAGTGGCAGATGTTATTTCTCTCACTCATCTTCAGATTGGTTTTGTAGCTTTATTGTTGTCGATAAAATAGTTTGGAGCGGACATTTTACGAAAACCTTTAGTGTTAGATATTGTTTCTGTCATTCACGTTTAGGTTGGCTTCTGTGGCTTTGCTGTTGTATGCAAAACAATTTTGAAGAGAGATATTTTACGTTTCTATGTCTTATCAGTATTTTCAGCTATTGTGGATTTGCTGTTATCTATAAATTAATTTTTGAAGGAGCATTTTACCGAAATTCTGTTGAATTAGATGACCTTTGCCCTACTGAGCTGTTAAAGAATTCAGTAAAATATTACTAGTAAAATCTGTAAAAAATTAAAATTTTGTGTTCTAAGCTAGTAAAACAAATTCTTATCTGTATCTTTCTTTTTGAATTAATAGCCTAATACGTAATTTGAACTGAATTTAAATGGTATAAAGTTTTAGTTTCAGACTGTTCATAATACTATTTAGGTATCTGTAAAAATGTTTAATTTTTTTTTCAGCTCGCATAATAAAGTTTTATAGAAAGCTTTCCTTAGTAACCTCAAACATTTCAGCATTACTGCTGCATCTATGATTATTAATATTCTTTAATGTAAAAAATATCATTGTGCCAGTTTAAATCTTCTATTAATTGGCATTTCATTCCTTAACTTCAGGTTGGCTTTTGTAACTTTGCTTTGCCTGCAAAACAATTTTGTAAAAAGGCATTTTATCAAAAACTTATGTTGTCAAATGTCTCTCTTATTCAAATTCGGACTTCTTTAACATTACTATTGTCAATAAATTAATTTTGGAAAAACACTAGAATCACTAGAATCTGTAGTCTTACCAAAATCCTGTAAATTTTGTATATGTCATGCATTTTTAAATAAGAAACATATGTATAAATAGTTTTATGTTCTGAGGATAATAATTTTAATGTGTTGTTATTTTTCTATACAAAAACTCTTTGCAAGTCACACAATGTACATTACAAAAACCTCAAACTAAAGCTATTCAGTATTATCTTTCCAGGTGATCGATGGTTGGGAGCTGAATGGCCAGTTCTTCCCCAGTCCTCATGACCACCCTCTGCCCGCAGAGAGAAGATTCACGGAGTTCTGCGGAAAAGCCAAGCCTCGAAAAGCCTTCAGGACATCCCAGAACGTGGGTCTCATCGAGTTCAGAATACCCACCAAGGGACAAGGATTCTCAGTGGCAGTTCGATTTCATCCCAATCCCAAACGTAAGCCATCTTCATTTATAAACTTCCCACAAGTAAAAAGAGTAAATATTTAATTAAAATTTTTAGCAAGTGGAACATTATTCATAAGGATAACAGATCTTTTTTGAGAGATAGCAACTGTAGGTCCTTATTAAATGTTAAAAAAATTTCTTCGGCAATCATAATACATTATATTTAAAAAAATTAAAGAATTTGTATTGGTCTCTAGACATATAAATACGGATTTTTTAATTCCACTTATTTATTAGTTCTTTAATGCCAAATGCCTAATTATGCATTCTTTAATGCCATAATTCAATTACTTTATAATGTTCTTTAATGTCATATTTTAATGACTATAATAATTCTCTTAAATGACATACTTTAAGTACTATAATAATGTTCTTTAACGCTATATTTTAATAACTTTACTAATGTTCCATATTTTAATGACTAAAATAATGTTCTTTAATGCCACTTTAATATTTTAATGCCAGATTTTTAATGCATTTATCTTTTACAAATTTCTTTTTAAAAATTCCTTCATCGATTTCTTTTGGTATTGTGGTATTTTGGTATTGTAACATCGATTTCTTATGTTAGTGTATTATTCTATTCTATTCTATTGTGGTAAACTTATTCTATTGTGGTAAACTTTACAATTCTTAAAATTTTAATTAAACACTTTTATTTTTTTAATAAAAAGATTGACTTATATTTTTAAGTTTTAATTCTAGATAACGTAAATATAATAAGGCATTTATTCCAAAATTTTAGTTATACCTGACAAAACTCTTGGAAATAATAAATAAATAACTATAAATAGTCAATAACGTTTTTAACTTGGATATTTTTGGGGTCTTTGTATAATAATTACTCTAGTGTCAAGTACAATATTGGAAAGCTGAATTCATATATCTATTGCAGCGTTGAGTCAGTTTCTACAAAGTAATTTTGCAGTGGCATACTAGAAAATTTATTTATGGATTCATGTTCAAAGGTCTAAGTTTGCTAACTTTGAAATTAACACTGAATCCATAATTCCTAAACCAACACTAATGCTCTAGCTAGGCTCTAAATCAACACTCTCGCTGACTAGCACTAACGTTTTAAATGCCACTTAGCAATTATTAAAATCTGTCATAATTTAAAATATTTTTCACAGTAAATTTACTTTCTTTCTATGGTATACTAGTGTCCCACAGAATATACACTGCCCTTCAAAAGTTAAAGAACAACATGTTTCTCGAATCTCACCATGAAAAAAATGACAGTAAAAATAAAATTTATAGTTTATATAAATGATAAAAGCGAACTTTATGCAAATTTATGCAGAAACGATAGCTGCCACACTTTTTTTGTAGAAAAGAACAGGCATATTTGAGTGAGAGAAACAGGTATATGCAAATATCAGGCTTTCGTAATTAAGCGTGTAACTTTTGTTGATTTACAACTTTTGTTAGCAGATTCGTTTACCATAGTCAATGATGTTCCGCAATGTCTGAGAGAAGCCGTTTGTCCGATTCGTTAAGGTGGCGGTCGGTCGGATGGATGGAAAAGGGGTTGTCCCAGGTTGATGCTACTAGGCGTCTTAATGTGTCTCTCAGTATGGTCCACAGTCTCGGGAATCAATAACAAACGGAAGCTTCTGTGTCTAGAAGACATGTTCCAGGTCGACCACGAGTTACAACACCTGCAGAAGATAGTTTTATAACTCTTTCGGCCCGAAGGAGAAGAAGCATTTCTGCATTGAAACTTGTTGCAGAACCACTCTTTAGCATCAGGAAGAAGAATATCCGCTAGTACGGTTCGAAGGCATCTTCAGGTCTCAATGCAAGGCGACCAGTTGTGCTTCCTCAACGGACGACAAAGAAGGGCCTCTTATCTTGGACAAGATAACACGTTTCCCGGACCAGACAGCGATGGGCTCCTGTAATCTTTACAGACGAGTCCAGATTCCCACTGGAGAGCGTTTCAGGACGTCTGCTGATCTGGAGGAAACAAAGCACCAGATACCATCAATCTAGCATTGTTGAATGACACGTTTACCGAGGTGGTGGAATAATGGATTGGGCAGCGATCTCACTCAGTAGTCACACTGACCTGCATGTTTTCCAGGGAAGAACTGTGACTGGTTTGAGATATCGGGATGAGAACCTTGATCCATATGCCGGCGCAATTGGTAATGTTTTCCTTCTGATGGAGGATAATGCACGACCTCACCGAGCTGCAGTTGTTGAGGAATATCTTGAGGGTCTTGTTTTGGAGCGAATGGAAGGGCCAAATCTATTTCCAGACCTGAATCCGATAGAGCATCTTTGGGACTATCTTGGTAGACAGATTGCTGCTTTAAGTCCTCCCCCAGAGTCTTTAGGAGAGCTGGAACAAAGCTTACCCGGTGTATGGTCTTCGCTACTCATTTCGGTAACCGACAACTTAATTGACAGTATGGAAAGTCGATGTCACCAATGTATTCCAGCTGGGGGAGGATCCTTTATTAAAACTAATTTTTGTTATGTTTCTATGACATTTTACCACAAAAAAATGTGATTATTACTTTTTCCAAGAATGGACTTTTCCAGAGAAATTGCTTTTTTTTTTTTTGTAAATCATTTTTGCTTTTTTCTTATGTAAACTTCTATGTTTCAGTCAATACATAACTGTTTTGTGCACATGTCACCCAAATTTGGTGTTTCTACATTCATTCATTTGCAAATTAGGCGCAAAAAACCGGTTGTTCCTTAACTTTTGGAGGGCAGTATAGTTTGGGAATCGTTACCTTAAATGATCGATGGAAGCAAGAAAAAATTGTGGTAAATGAACCCCTAGCATAGACATTATCAACCAAAATCGTTAAAATAAATGTATTGCCATTGAATTAGATTCAAATATTTTCGTTTGCAAAATATCGAGTGAGAGATTTGCGCTCTTTCACAGCCTGCAACGCTGTCCTCCAAGAGCCTCAGGGAACTCACACCTTAAGGAACTACAACCGGAAGTCCAACTGCAGCATATCGGTCATATTTCCTCTCAGCGTCAATATCCTGGCTGTCTCTGTGGGAGTGCAGAGCGGATGGCCGCAGAAAACCCTGGACTTCGAAACTGGCCTGCTGTCTAAAGTAAGTTAATCGTCATGCATTTTTTTCTTTCTAATGCAGCTGGAAACACTTAGACAATTGTCTTCGATGCGTTAAGGCAAGCGCTGCAGCGGCTTTACTCACTTAGCACTACTCAGAAGGTAGGTGTAGCTCGAAGATAAGCTACGGACATGGAGTAACAATACCTCCGCAACGCTTTACGGTCATGTTAGACCGGGACCTATGGTTTAAAGTGGATTCCAAATCAGAGCGTTAGCCACTCGACCATTCATGCCCCTAATTGTCATACATTTCGATTGTGATAAAATAACTTGGAAATTGTATATGTAAATATAATTAAATTGTAGTTTTTTTTTATTTGTTAATACAACGGTTCCCAAACTGTGAGACACGATCACCGGGTGAAGTCTGGGCCTGATGGACTAGTGGCTAGCGCCATGGATGTTTGTAGTAGTTCAGAATCCTCTTTAAACCGTTGGTACCGATCTAATGTTATAGTTGAGCGCTGTGAGGGTAGTGTCACTCGCGTCCGTAGCATATCTTTAAGCTAAACGTATCCCTGGGTGTTGCTAAATGAGTAACAGTGATGCAACCTTTTCTTATGGCACAAATATTAATGTCTTTGTATTGTCAGCTGCATTAGAACAATCAGGTGAAGTCTGAATTGCTTAAAACTTCTAAGTGAGTGCAATTTCATACAGGAAATTAAATCACCTTATATTGCTTTGAGACAAAAAGAATATGGAATAAATTTTTGATTATTACGTACAAATATTAATTATAACTTTAAAAATATTAGTAATCCCACTGTCATTTCGTAATTTACAGCATAAAAGTAAAAAAATTAACAGTCACATTTAAAATATTTTTCTAAAACGGATTTTCACATTTCTACTTTCAAGTCACAAGAAAATAATAAATTGTGAGAAAATTATTGGTAGTAAATTTGTTTGCAAATTATTAAAAATAAATTATTAATAAACCTTAATTCTTAACTATTTAATGATTTTCATACTTTTAATTTCATGGAAATTAAAAAATGAAGTATAAACTGTAATATGATCCCTCATTGAATCAATTATAAAAATGCTATCATCAGATTTATAAATTCATCGAACAATTAGTGACTTTTATAAACAACTGTGACAATTTGATTACTTATAATTAAATTATTATCAATAATTACAATTCTGAATAAAGTAAAAAAAAAAAAAATTTCAATAAGGATAGCAATTTCATTTCTTTTGAAACGTTAAAAGCAGCTGGCGATTCCTAGTACTTGATTATTTAAAGAGACTGTTTCTGTCGTTTGTCTCCAATTAATAGAATAAATTGTCAGTCAATGAGAATATAATGCATCTCAGCCATTCAATCAATTGTAATTGTAGTACATAAAAGATGCAATACAGAAAAATAATTATTATTGTTTTTAGTTATTGTGGGTTTTTTATATTTGGAGCAACATTCGATGTTTTAATCTCATTATCTTTTAACTAATAAGATAAAGGTTAGATTCTACTGAAATATTAATTACTAATAGCGTTTAATTATTTTACTATATATATGTATATGGAAATGTGATTTTATGTGTGTTCCACTATTAATTATTAGCTATAACACTTAGATATTTATAAAATATTTAAAGATTTTATGATTTAAAAATAAATAGGATTTAAATTAATCATAATTTAAATGAATTTCATATGAATAATTTTATACTTCTTTTTATTATACAAAGATTAATATTTTATAACAAGATAATTTAACAAGGTAACAAGGTAAAATTTTATATAAAGATTTTATTTGAATTAATTGCGTAGTTCCAAAAACACTTAGCAAAAATTACTAAAAATTATAAATATAAAAATATTTTCGTTTATTGATATCAAGTTTTATCGTCACTAAATGGTGTCAAACTTAAAAATAGATTGGTGACATTAGTTAAGCCATTGTAAAAAAAATGGCAGAAAATTTATAGTACAATTTTTTTATTTATCTTCAAAACTAATCCTATTATAAATTTAAAAATTTTAACTGGTTAAAAGTAAAAAAATATATGCATTAGAAATTCTTCAATAAGAATGATTGTTACTATTTTGAATCAATTTCCATTATTTAAGACAAATTATTTAAAATGTCAAACCTTTCATTTTACACATTTACTAACAAAATTTACCAAAAGGATTTATTTTCTGTATTATCCAAAATGCAATGTAAGGAAAATCAACGATTCATAATACCATTCCTCTGACAATAAGCTCTTCATTTTATTCAATCCAAACGTGCCATCCCAGTAGCATTACTCGAAGGCATCAAATGAAATAACTACAATTTGATTACAACTACAAATGTCTGTGAGAGATTAATATATAATAGATATCTATACAATATCTAAAAATTTTATGATTTATATAAATAGTTACAATTTAAATTAATGATAATTTAAATGAATTTCATATGAATGGTTTTATACAATATCTTTTTATTATACAAAGACTAAGATATTAGGATTTTAATACAAGATAATTTAACAAGGTAATATTTTATACAAAGATTTTATTTTAATTAGTTCTGTAGTTCTAAAAATACAAAAATATTTTCGTTTATTGATATCAGATTTTATCGTCCCTAAATGGTGTCAACCTTAAAAATAGACTGGTGGCATTAGTTAAGACATTGTAAAAAAATTCAGAAAATTATAGTAATTCTTTTTTATTTATTTTCAAAACTAATACTATTATACTTTTAAAAATGTTAACAGGTTAAAAGTAAAAAAAAAAGATATGTATTGGCAATTCTTGAATAAGAATGATATTATTTTGAAACAATTTACATTATTTAAAATATCAAACCTTTCATTCTGCACATTTATTAACAAAATTTACCAAAAGGGTTTATTTTCTGTATTATCTAAAATCCAATCTAAAGAAATATCAACGACCCATGATACCATTCCTCTGACAATAAGCTCTACATTTTATTCAATCCAAACGTTCAGTCCCAGTAGCATTACTCGAAGGCATCAAATGAAATGACTGCAATTCGATTACAGCTACAAATGTGTGCGAGAGATTAATAACGGGGGAGCCGCGTTCCCTTTTGTGCTAAACGATACCGAAGATGACGGTAGTTGCAATTACCAAGCTGCTACCAGATCCAGCTAATGTGTGGTAGGAAATACATGATTAGTTTTCTAATTAAAGGAAGTGCTTTTGATGATGGATTTGCGGTTACAGTTGCGGAGGGGGGATAAATTAGGAATCCATTTTCTGTCACGAGGTTTATTGTGAAAGCAGTAATTATGATCAATCTGTCTGAGGCTTGAAAATAAACATGCCTAATCTCTGTTAGAATATTATTACGTATTTGGTATATATCTATACATATTGGTTTATGTTTATAAGAGGAAAAAGCAACTTTAATAAAATAACAATGCTAGTTCTGTAAAATTATTGATGTTTTAGCGGTAATTAAATAAATCCTATGTTAGATTAACTTAGAAAGAGTTATTACCAGAACCAAACGCATCATAGTGATTTTCTCTAAATAAAACGGTATTTAAAATATTAAATTAATGTCTCTATCATAACAGGACGCATAAAATAGCTTGGTAGATGCTAAAGACGAATATTGTCGTTTCATTAGCTGTAAGAATTTAGTGAAATCAAATTTTCTTTTAACAGAATTTAAACTCTTTCATTCTTTTCGTCATTAGAACTATTACAAACATATTTTAAAGAATTCATTATAGGAGTTCTCCGGATCTGGCAAAAATTATTGAAATGATAATGTCATAATTTACTTAAGCATTCAATGGTATACAAGACTATAATTGAATGGAAAAAACTAAATAATATATTTATAAACTTATATATTATTAAGATGATTAATATATAATTGTATATCAGTCGTCTTTCAATCAAAATATGCAAGAAAAAAAATTGCATGCTTTTTTTTGTACAAGTTATGTAATTAATAAGCTAAAAATAAAACATTCTTTAATTTTATTTGTAATAAAAATGTTTGGATTTTTTTTTCAAATAATATTAATTGAATTAAAAATTAATCTTAGATTAAAAAACGAAAACAAAAATATTTTTTAGAATTAGAAGTTCCTATTTTTTTTTTTTTTTTTTTTTTTTTTTTGAGAATTATGTGAAATTCGTTTTAAAACTTAAAACCGAATTTAAAAATTAAAATATAACTTCTGTATCTGTATGCAACAATATTTTTTATTTTTAGAATCTAAATTCAATATAGATCTAAATTAATGAAATCAGAATTACTGTAAGGTATCAAATGAGGTAAACTACTGTTTTGTAAACTGTTACTATTTTGAAGTAGTTTACATTATTTAAGACAGATTATTTAAAATCTCAAACCTTTCATTCTGCACATTTATTAGCGAAATTTATTAAAAGGATTTATTTTCTGTATTATCCAAAATGCAATCTAAAGAAAAATCAACGATTCATAATACCATTCCTCTGACAATAAGCTCTTCATTTTATTCAATCCAAACGTGCCATCCCAGTAACATTACTCGAAGGCATCAAATGAAATGACAGCAATTCGATTACAGCTACAAATGTGTGCGAGAGATTAATAACGGGGGAGCCGCGTTCCCTTTTGTGCTAAACGATACCGAAGATGACGGTAGTTGCAATTACCAAGCTGCTACCAGATCCAGCTAATGTGTGGTAGGAAATACATGATTAGTTTTCTAATTAAAGGAAGTGCTTTTGATGATGGATTTGCGGTTACAGTTGCGGAGGGGGGATAAATTAGGAATCCATTTTCTGTCACGAGGATTATTGTGAAAGCAGTAATTATGATCAATCTGTCTGAGGCTTGAAAATAAACATGCCTAATCTCTATTAGAATATTACGTATTTGGTATATATATATATATATATATATATATATATATATACATATTGGTTTATGTTTATATGAAAAAGCAGTTTTTATAATATAACAATGCTAGTTCTGTAAAATTATTGATATTTTAGCGGTAATTAAATAAATCATATGTTAGATTAGCTGAGAAAGGGTTATTGCTAGAACACATCACAGTAATTTTCTCTAAATAAACTGGATCCAAAAGAATAAATTAATGTCTCTATCATATCAAGATCCATATAATAACTTGATACATGCTAAAGTTCAATGATGTCGTTTCATTAAGAATTTAGTAAAATAAAATTTTCTTTTAACAGAATTTAGAGTCTTTTATTCTTTTCGTTATTAGAATTTATTTAAAGAATAGATAGATATACAAATACAACGAATAGATATTTTAAAGAATGCGCTTATATTAGCTCTCCGGATTTCGCAAAAATTATTTAAATGATAATGTCATAATCAACTTAAATATTCATTGATATACCTGAATAAAATGGAATAGAGGATATAAAAATTTAATATGATGTTAAAAAATTATAAACATACATATTATTAAACTGATTAATATATAATTATATATGACTGTCTCACAATCAAAATATGCAGGGGGATTGCAATGGGAATTGCATGTTATTTTTTGTACAAATTTATATAATTAATAAGCTATAAATAAAACATTCAAATTAATCTTAGAATAAAAAAAGGAAGCAAGTATATTTGTTAGGATTTAGAATTTTATATATAATTTATTTTAAAATTTAAATTCGAATATTAAAAAAAATAAAATATTACATCTGTATCTGTATCTGTATACAACGACAATTTTAACTATTAGAATCTAAATTCGATACAGAGCTAAATTAATGAAATCAGAATTACTGTAAAATCAAAGTATTTCTATAGGTATCAAATGAGGTAAAAAAAAAGTAACTTCCTACCTATCTTATATTTTACAATCGTTTCTCAAAGCTACTTTAGTAATCTGGTACTTTTTTCGATTTGCAGATTTATTAGTTTAATTTTGTTTATTTTAAGCAGATATTTATTGTAATAAATAATAAATAAAGGGGAACTTTTTAACTTTTTTTTACAAATCATTATTTAATTTAGAATTTATGTTAAAACATACTTATTCTTTCATTAATTTCCAACTGCAGAGGACAGCAATAATAAATTACGTTTTATTTTAATTAAGAAGAACAAATTTAATTTTTCTTATCGCATCAGAGAAATTTGTTATATTTTGCTTTAATTGTAATAAATATAAACATGTTTACGTTTAAACATAACACATAAAGTAGATAAAGTGTGACTAAAAAAAATAAGCATGAAAATATTTGTGTAATATACCCTAGAATTTCTAAAAAAGTTAAACCTGGTTAAATTTTTTTAATTATGTTATTAAATACAAAACAAATTTGCTTTTTGTGCCTTATCTTAAATTTATTTACCATTATTTTTTAATTTACTAAAACGTAGAAAGGAATAGCAAACTTGAAACTCAGCTATGGAATTTTGACTTTATAGCAGAGATATATTTTGTTAATTAAACTCTCTAGCTAGATTAAAAGTTTATGGGTGTTATGGTATACCTTTTATTACTACGTTTATTAAGGATTAATTTAGTTTATAGCATATTTCTATGACGGCTATCACCATATGTAGACATGCACTAAAGAACAAAGAATAGAAGAAAAAAAATAAGATAGTTATTTTCAAAGCATAGAACCATTGTTTCTGGTATATCATAAAAGTTAGTTGGAAGATGCCTACGCATTTTCTTTAGATCAAAAGATTAGCATTTTATTTATCTACTGTAACTGAAAATTTAATTTAAAAAACTTAATTTTTTATATTCGTTGGAAGATGTTTACTTTTGTAAAAGACGATTAAAATGAAAGCAATGACAAAATTATTTCACAAAAATTTTTATCGAAGGTTTTCTTCTAGCTCAGAAAGTAGAGAAATTTATAATACCTTCAAATAACATCAGCTAGGACGTTGTTATTACTTGAAGGTATGCTACTTGAAGGCTGTTTTTATCATGTGGTTTTTTTTTTAAATTTATAACAAAAACAAAAATATTAATTATTTTGTGTAGGAAGTGTAAATACAATTTTATTAAGGCATACAAGAAATGTATGTCTAAGGATTAAATGTCATTAAATTTGTATGGATAAATCCTACTAAACAAAATGATATTTTTCCTTTTTAAAATTTATTTATCTTTTAAAAAAATAGGTTTTTTAAAAATCCAATCTATTCATAATAGAAAAGGAAGCTTCAAAATAAGAAGCATGTGAATATAAATTATTATTAGGACTTTTTTTAATATTTTTATTTGTTCGCTAACTGTAATTCTTTAAAAATACAATATTTGTACATCATATTTTTGCTTAATAATTGCTTTTTAAAAAAAAATTTGGGGAAGCAAAAGATTATTTATAAATTTTTTTAAAAACTAATTTTTAATGCATTGTAAAATAATGCCTTTTTGGCTGTGAAGAAAATTCGCCTAAAATTTACTGATAAATAAATTCGGGATAAGCTAATAAAACTTTTAGTATTTATTGAACAACTATTGATTATACCATGTTTTTTATTATATATATTATTTAATTGGCTATTTTTAAAAAAAAAAAAAAAAAAAAAATAGAGTTCCTTCCTTTTAAATACCTATAGCACTTTTGAATTAACCCGTCAAGGTTGTTTTGAAATAGCTCAAGTGTTTTCATAAGATAGAAAACTGACAATCATAAGCAAATTATTTGTATTATTAGCTAATATTTTTTTTTCTTTCTAATGCAGCTGGCAAATACTTAGACAGCTTTGTCAGCTAATATTTGTATGTCATTTTTAGCGAACAAATAGAAAAATTAAGTTTATCTGTTAAAAGGAAATAGTATTTCAGTAAATTTAGTAAAAGGAATTAATGCTGCAAATAATAATCTGTCTGCTATGTATATAAAATTACCCGAAAATAAAGTATTTTTAATTAATAAATTTTACTAGGAAAAAATATAGGTGCAGGATTAAAAATTTTTAATAATTCCTCTTAAATGATGTAAGTTGTATAAATAAAGCATTCATTCTTAACCAAGTATTGTTTTCTCATCTTTAATATAACATATTTAAAAAAATATATAATATCATTTGTTCGTAAAGTAAATTGAATATTAATGCAGTCAAAACAATAAAAAATTCTAAAATTTTTTTTTATTTCAACTGGCGCCATCTGGTGGAATCATTAGATATTTTTTATTCCTTGTAGATATTTTTTATTCCTTGTAGATATTTTATTAAATTAAAAAAATATATATTACTTAGCTAAGGGCATCAGATAGTCTTTTTAAGGCTAGCAGCATCTAGTAACAATTCAAAAATAAAGTATTTTAATTAATATAGAATAAAAAATATTTTTTTAGTAATTTTTGACTATTAACTAGATTAAACATAATAAAATTCAAAGAAAATGTTGAACTTTTAAGTGTTATAGTTTTTAAATTATAAGAAAGGCAAATATACACATGGACAAATCTCTTGCTTCATACATAGACAAAGTTGAGTCAGTTGTGATTTGTACAGCAAAAACGTACTTAATGGCTTATTGTAATCAAAAATATTTTAGTTTCTACAACAGAGTTATGTAATTGGTCATATAAAAGACGTTTTTGCCATGTCAAATATCTTGCTTTATAATGGTATAAAAATTCAAATGGGTGTAAAAATTCAAAATTATGCCTGCGTGTTTGAAAAAACATCGAAAATGCACCAAATTATTTAATAGTTCAATTAATGATCGTTATATTGATATTTTAAATGCAGTTATATAAATGTTTTTACGTGAAAATTTTATCACATTTAATTTAAACAAATGTTTATATATTTGAGCCATAAAAATCTTCTATATGTGAAAAAAAAAGGCTGCAATTTGATGTCAAATAAAGATAAGAATTTGTAAAAATAAGTTCTGCTAAAAACATTTTTAACAATTTTAACTGTTAAATCAACTTTTTAATCGGAATACTACCCTTTAATATAATCAGTATCATTTCTTGGCATTTGAAGAGAAACAAGTTATAAACAAATATTTCTCCTGTGACGAAAGATAACATTTTTGAAGGATGTACCTAAATAAAATTATAGCCCCACTGGTTAATTCTAAACGCCTTTTTTAGTGTCACAAAAGAGGTATTCATGACTACGTGGAAATCCGTGGAGGAGATGGCTTGGATCCCAATCTCATGAAGCTGGCTGTTGACTATTGTGGGCTGAAATCTCTCCCAAGTAAGTCCCTCCCACATATCTCTAAATTAAGTAACAGGAGGTGCGGGGGAATTCTTCTCCCCAGGTACTCCTATAATTAAGCAGACTTTGACTTTGTGGGAAATCTCTCCCAATGTACACTGTATGGGAAATCTCTCCCACATATGTATACTGTCTCCGAATAAATACAGGTGGTTATCAAAATAATGGAAATACCCAAGAACTATAAGGTATTCCATTACTAATATGGCCTAGGACCACCTTTGGCATGTAATATATATTGAATTCGTCTGGGAATCTAATCATACAAGTGCTGAATAGTGTTTAGAGGAATATTGAACCATTCTTAATGGATAACAGTTGTGAAAGTTCTAGTAGAGACGCCGGTGGAGAATATTCATTCCGGATTGATGGCTTTAAAATAGACCCAGACGGTTCGATGATATTAGATCGAGGAACTGAGCGGGCCAGGTAGATGTTTCAATTTATCCTCGTGTTTATCAAACCATAATTGGACAATTCCCGTTGCATGAATAAGAGCATTGTCCTCCTGGAAAATCCCATTTTCCGAAGGAAAATAAAATTAGGATCATAGAATGGACCTGTTCAGTTAAAAACTCTCTATACTTCTCCCCAATTATCCTGCCTTACAGGGTTATGATTGAGCCAACAGAAAACCACGACATGGCTGCCCCTACCAGACAGATTCCCCTCCATGCTTGATAGTTGGAAGGAGACAATAACGATCAAAAACTTGTGCAGATGTCTTCCAAACGTGCACCCTTCCTGTTGTGGAGAAAAGTGTAGAAGATGATTCGTCTGACCATATAACTGTTATCTATCGACCAAGTTTTGTGGTTCTGGTAACACTGTAGACGACGTTTGGCATCATTAACAGATGTGACAAGTGACCTGGAAATTTCTGCTATGCTGTAAATGTCCTGTTTTTGATGGTGCCACATAACTGGAGAATCCAGATGCTGATTGAGCTCTGTGGTAACTTTGGCTGCAGCTGTTTTCTTTTTAGGCATTATAATCTGCATTAATACCCGTCGGTCTCTCTTACTCATTCTCCTTTCATTCCTTATTTCGCTTTGCATGAATACATTTGTCATGAATTTAGACACTGTACTTTTAGAAACGTCTAAAAGCTGAGATGTTTGGGCATAGATGCTCCAGCTAGTCGGAGGTCTACAATTTGATCTTTTTGAAAGTCTGTGAGATCTGACATTTTACGCTTTTGACAACAACCCAAGAAGTATACAACTTCACTAATACTCATACTACCAGGATATATATATATATATTATGTTTAAAAAGGAACTGGTTGCTAAGATTACATTTTAATGTTTGCGAAGTTCATTTTTAAATATTACTTTTATTCACAGGATTTTCCATTATTTTGATACCACCTACATATACACTCAAGAGCCAAAACATTATGACCACCCCTACATTTTGCAATGAACTCGCCTGGATGACGTGGAAGGCACGTGATCAGGTGGAAGTGGGATTTAACTGGTATTAAGTGGTGGTATTAATCCATGCCAAGGCGGGTTGAAGCTGTGTTGCGCGCCAAAGGTGGGCCAACTCGTTATTGACAGGTGGTCATAATGTTTTGGCTCTTGAGTGTATATATCAATAGTATGCAGGAATGCTATTGAGTATTGCCGATATTTCCTGTAAATATTATTGAATATTAAATTAGTTCATATAAATACCGTAGAATTTTTAATGGAGTTGTTCCGGTTAGATTTTAACGTGCCCTATTGTAAAGATTGAAAGAATCTTCCTTTTACGAACATTTGCTTATTGATGATGATGACACGCTGAATACTTCGTTAATGAAAAATATAAATACGCACATTTACCTATTGACAGATTAATAGTAAAAATAATATAGAAAAAAAAAAGGTTATCGTGATTTGGAAATTTTTAACCTTCCTGGCCGATGACGCCCAACGCATTTCCTCTTAACTGGGGAGCCTGGTTTTTCGATTACCTCTGATAGCAGACCACGCTTGGCGCTCCTGGTTTCCTGGAATTTCAGACTAAAGAGCGAGATGATGAAATTCTAGAAACCCTCCAAACTGTTATGGACAGAACTATCAATGGGCAAAGCTTGAAAAATAATAATTGTTTATAATCTATAATAATATGCGCACAATCTATTGAAAATTAAAAATAGTATCCATGAAACTACTGAATTTTATGAATATTATGCATCGATGTGGATTTTTATATCGCAAATATTTTTGTTATACTTCTGTGTCAATAGCTTGAATGTTAATTTCCATACTTAGTTGTCTTTTAAATTAAGAACACGAAAACATAGAGTACGCCGAATGTTTTTCTTAGTAATAATCATTAATATGCTCTGGAAAAAAAATACGAATGAAATAAATTCTCTTAGGAGGACAAATGTAATAAATGTATCCGCAGCAATACATTCAGAGAAAATGGCAAATGTCTCTTCTTAAAATATAAAACTAAATCATTTGTAAGGAAACAAATAATTTTAAGAAGAATGAAGAAGAACAACACGTTAATCTCGTTTTTTGACAATTCACTAAAATTAAAAAATTTTGTTATCTTTTCAAAATTATAATTGGTGTTGACAAAATATATTACTTTTAATAAAAAGCATCCTTCTTTCTTATCTTTTTTTCTTACGAAAGTGAGTATTATGCATTAGTCGTTTTGAAATGAATATATCATTCAATATATATATATATATATATATATATATAATGCTTACAAATATAAAGAAATTTATTTTAAAAGGTTATTAAGTAATGAAGAAACATATTCCCTGCAGAAATGTATAATATCCTGAACTTTCCAAGTTTTAAGGAAATAAAATTTGCAATTTTTTCCCTATATAATCATAATGGATTCGATTTTCTGTTGAAAAAATAAAAATAAATACAAAGGTAATTATTGAAATAAAAGAATATTGGTCGATATTTATCGATTACATTAATAAGGAAGCACTGCATCTCAAATCCCGAAGAAATATATGTTATCCTTTAGAAAACATTGCATTTATGAGAAAACCAATAAAATAAATGACAAATAATTGATGCTATAATTACTTTCTGGCATCCTAATAACAAAAAACATCAAATTATCTAACATCAGATTAATTAGACTTTTCCTTGATACTGCTATTAATAATAAAAACTACTCCAATAAACAATATACATTGAGCTTTTTGCTGTCAGATATTATATCACGAGATAGATCATGTAGATCAATAATATGGGCTATTATTTCCACTTGTGTTCAGTAGCCGCTGTATGAAAGGATCTATACTTAAGCGGAATATACACAAGAGGCATTTGGTCTATATATTTCACAAATTGCGATAGTTTTACTAAAACGGAATAACATTTCAATCGATTATCATTGTTTTTATATGAGTAAGCACATTTCCTAGAATGCTGTGTCTGCAATTGTATGAAGCATTAAAAAAACCTTAACAAATATGTTTTTTATGATTAATATCCAAGATATTATCCAGATTAATTTCCAAGTTAATATCCAAGAAGCTGTACTGATGAAAGTTTTAATGCTAAAAACAATGTATTATTCGCGTTTTTTTTTTTAAAAAAAGTGTAACATTAATTAAGTGATAATGAGATTCGATCTTATAATTATTTTCTTAAAAAAAAGCTTTTAATTAAATCTTTGGAGAGGCTGACTGTGTTGAAACTTTGGTTTGGAAAAAAAAATATCTATAATGTATTTGGCACCTATATAGACATTTTTGCTTCATTTAATTGCAATTTGGTAAATAAAAAATAATACGAAGCAAATAATTAATTAAAAATAACACACCCTTTAGCACTAATCCTTAAATGGTATCAATAAATTAATTTTTCCATAATCTTACAACTTAGTTATTTAACTCTATTCACAAAAATAGGGATAAAATTTATTTTTAAAAAAAGCAAAAAAATATCAATAATAATGGATAAAGTTATTTTGAATCTCTTAATTTTTTTATTGTAAATTAGTTATGTTGCCAATTTTATTAGTAATTCATTTATTTTATTTGAATAATTCTAATGTTAGACGATTACATACAAAAGTAACTGAAAGAAAATTTTAATAAAATTTTTTTTAGTTTTACCAATTTTATTAGTAATTCATTTATTTTTTTAATAATTCCATTGTTAGAAAATTACATACAAAAGTAATTAAAGAATTTTTATACAATAGCATACAAGAAAATTCGTTATGTTGTCTATTTTATTGGTAATTAATTTATGTTTTTTTTAAATTCCAACGTTAAACAATTGTATACAAAAGTAACTGAAAGAACTTTTATACAATAACATAAAAAATAAAGGTGAAACACAATTTAGACCATTTGCACATAAAAATGATTAAAGAAAATTGCAGACAATTATTACATAAGTGAGTGAATAAAATTACAGACAATTACATGCAGAAGAATTTGAAGAAAAACATACAAAAGCTGTTGCAGCAAGCTTTAAAACATTACATACAAAAGCTGTTGCAGCAAGCTTTAAAACATTACATACAAAAGTGTCTTATGCAAATTATAGACAATTACGTACAAAAGTGGCTGAAGCAAATTATAAATAATTACTTACAAAAGTGGCTGAAGCAAATAATAGACACGCACAAAAGTGGCTGAAGCAAACTATAGATAATTACGTACAAAAGTGTCTGAAGCAAATTATAAATAATTGCGTACAAAAGTGGCTGAAGCAAATTATAGATAATTATGTACAAAAGTGTCTGAAGCAAATTATAGAATTACGTACAAAAGTGTCTGAAGCAAATTATAGAATTACGTACAAAAGTGTCTGAAGCAAATTATGGACAATTACGTGCAAAAGTGAATGAAGCAAATGTTTTCTCAATAACTCTTAATGATTTTGAATGACACAACATTAAAGACAGCCATATCTATCATCTGTGTCTCGCTTGTTGTGTTACACTTCCAATACAAAAAAAAAAATCTTTTTTTTTTCTTCCGAAAAAAAAGTAACTCTGAAATAAATATTTTATAACATTGGGATGAATTCGTTTTGAAGGAAAAAAGTTTGAAGTTTCGTGACCATCCTCTTTCACAAATTGAATTCTGTTAAAGTGGGACGAATTCTGTTGTAGGTGAGCACTCGGTGAGTGTGGCTTGCGGCAACACGGCCGTTCGCCTGGTGTCCAGCGGTCACTTCGAGAACTCCGTTACTTTCAGCTTCGATATTCCAGCGGACTTCTCCTCCCTCGATCTCATATGCCCCTCCTTCCTCTCGGCACTCTGAGCTAACAAGTAAGTTTCTTCTTCTTTCCTTCTTCCCTGGCAAAATCTTTACCTTCAGTACTCCAATAAATTGGATTTTTTTTTAAGGCAGATTTGATTTCTACCAAAACGTAGTTACAAAAACATTGAAACTTCTAACAATAAAGTCTTAGCTTATCGAAACAAAGTTTTTTTTTTTTCCTATCAATTTACAGTTATCATTTTCAAACTGAAGATTGAAAGAAAGATTTAAAAGTTAAAAAATAAATATTTAGAAATCAGAATTTTTTGTGTGTTCTTTTGTAGTTTTGGCAGCTATGGGGATTCGAAGCTGAACTTGGCAACAAGGAGTCGGGAATCCAGAGTTTTTTGAGAAGTTTAAAATCCGTTTTCCGACTTTTCAGTAAAAATAATTTTTATTATTACGAAATTCTAAGAATTAATTTTTTAAAGAAAATTTGATTCAGTTAAATATAGTTACAAAAACATTGAAACCTTTAATAATAAAATCTTAGTTTATCGAAACAAAGTATCAGGCAGTTCATACTAGATCTTTTTTTTTTTTTTCTATAAATTTACAATTATCATTTTCAAATTGATATGATTGAAAGGAAGATTTAAAAGTGAAAAAGTAAAGAAATATTTAGAAATCAGAATTGTTTTGTGTGCTCTTTTGTGGTTTTAACAGCGAAGCCGAACTCGGCAGCAAGGAGTCGGGAATTTTTGAGGTTTAAAAATCCGTTTCCCGATTCTTTTGTAAAAATAATTTTTATTTTTGTCACAATCTAAAAATTAATTTTTTGTAGGAAAATTTGATTCAGTAAAACATAGTTACAAAAACATTGAAAGCTCTAACAATAAAGTCTTAGCCTATCGAAACAAAGTATCAGGCATTTCATACTAGATCTTTTTTTTTTTCTATAAATTTAAAATCATCATTTTCAAACTGAAATGATTGAAAGAAAGATATAAAAGTTAAAAAAAAAATATTTAGAAATCAGAATTTTTTGTGTGCTCTTTTGTAGTTTTAGCATCATTGGGAAGTCAAAGTCGGCAGCAAGGAGTCGGAAGTCCAAGTAAGTCGGGAATTTTTGAGGTTTAAAAATACGTCTCCCGACTCTTTTGTAAAAATAATTTTTATTTTTGTCACAATTTAAGAATTAATTTTTTTGAAGGAAAATTTGATTCAGCAAAACAAAACATTGAAACCTCTAACAATAAAGTCTTAGCTTACCGAAACAAAGTATCAAACATTTCATACTAGACCTTTTTTTTCCCCTATAAATTTAAAATTATCATTTTCAAACTGAAATGAATAAATGGAAGATTTAAAAGTTAAAAAATAAATATTTAGAAATCAGAATTTTTTATGTGGTCTTTTGTAGTTTTAGCATCGTTGAGAAGTCGAAGCCGAAGTCGGCAGCAAGGAGTCGGGAATCGAGTGTTTCTGAGAAGTTTAAAAATCCGTCTTCAGACTCATTTATAAAAATAATTTTTAATATTACAAAATTCTAGAAATTAATTTTTTTTAAGAAAAATCTGATTTCGCGAAACATAGGTACAAAACATTGAAACTTCTAACAATAGTCTTAGCTTATTGAAACAAAGTATAAGGCAATTCATATTATACCTTTTTTTCTATAAATTTGCAATTATCATTTTCAAACTGAAATGATTGAAAGTAAGATTAAAAGTTAGAAAATATTTAGAAATCTGAACTTTTTTTCGTGTACGAATTGTGTTTTTTGTAGTTTTAGCAGAGATGGGGCGTTGGAGCCGAAGTCGGCAGCAAGTAGTCGGGAGTCGAGTATTTTTGAGAAGTTTATTGTTTATAAGTTAAGTTGAGAAATCCGACTCCCGAATTATTTATAAAAATAATTTTTTATTACAAAATTCTAAGAATTAATGTTAAAATTAAATGCTAATGAGGCATTTCAATTATATTTTTCCAATAATAAAACCAGTAACAAAGACAGTTGCTAATTTAGCAGCATACCAAGTAAGTGTTGAAAGATAATTCTCAGTACTGAGAAGCTATTTGGGTCAGTGAAGATCTGATCCTATTATTTAAAAAAATGAGATATGAAACTATAGCATCTATGAAGTTAAAATGTACAATATTTTTTTGCTGGTCTTACGCTACTCTGTCATACTTTAGTATCTATTAATTTGATTCTGTTATTTTTATAGGATATATGTATTTTCTTAACAAATTTAGAGTAGAAGGTCGTTTAAATGTTTGCAAATACTACACCTCTAAAATTGCAAAAATACTTGTTTATGAAAAAAACTAGTTTTAGACATTTGAGTTCAATAAAATTAATTGAAATTATTTCACAAATTCTTCTAAATTTAACCTTCTCGTAAAAATCGTAGCCCAAAAAATTACGAAAAAGATTAAGGAATTGAGAGTTAGGAGTCTGTATAACAAAACGAATCAGAAATCGTAAAATTTTAGCAGAATCTTTACCCCTGATTTTAAGACGAAAAATAATATTAGTGTTACATAATGTTTTTATCCAAGTTTTGAGGAAAAAAAATGAGTGGTTTTATATATGCACATCCCATTTTAATAACAAATACATTATACCTACATATAATACACATTCTACCTTCCCCGAAGCAATATATATTAATGAATTTACTGTAAAAATTATATTTATTCTACTTAAGATAATCCAGTCCTCATGTTATAAAGAAAGATATCAATTACAGATACTATACTCCTGTTTGTAAAAAATGCAAACTGAAAGAATGACATCATTGAGCTGAAATTTTCAGAAAATGCAAATTATAGTGTGTTAGACAAATGATTAAAATATTAGAGTCACTACGTACGCGTGGAATGAGCCCCTTTGAACTCCTGCTGAAACAGTATAGATAAAAGGCTGTAGCTGAACGTTGAAACTAATCTGCAGTTAACTTGAAATGCAACTATGTCTCTTCGATGAAAGAGGGTGTCATTTCAAATCATTGGTAGGAGTTTTCTATCGTGCAACAACAGATCATGTTCACCATAACAGCAGCACAGTGATGCAAGTTTTTAAGCAGTGAGCCAACGAGAACCTGGCAACACGTTAATCTGGGAGTGAACCCCGAAAGGTGACTTCCACGCATGATGATAGTCACCTGGTCGTCATGGCGCTGACGGACAGCACAGCTTCATCTAAACATTTGGCAGTATGTTGGTCCACTGCTAAAGGTGTCATGCGAAAACTCGTTTATACAGCAACCCCCTAACTGAAAGCCATCGAAGCCGGCTGTTACAATGGGCTCCAGAACATAGAGATTGGCGTGCATATTGGCAACAAGTGGTTATTTCTGACGAATACCTCTTTACTTTGTTAAATCATGATGATCGCAGTAGTGTTATAGCGGTGAACGCTGCCTTCCGGAATGCATTAGGAAACGTCATAGTGGACGAACATACAGAGTTACAATCTGGGGTGCTATTGCGTATCATGGACAATCGCATCTGCTATAAATTGTGGATAATATTAACATCAATATCTAACATTAATGAAGTGCTTTAGCCCGAAGTCGTTCCTTTCATTCAAGGCATTCCTTTAGCTATCCTATGATATGATAATGCCCACCAACATGTTTCAAGAAATTTTCAAGACTTTTCTTCAGCAGAACACATACATGGTCTTCCTTGGCCTCCTTATTCGTCGGATATGTCGTCTATTGAACATGTGCGAGATTTCGTTCGTTGGCGTCTCGCTCGTGATCCTCGTCCTACAGCTTCTGCAGATGAACTTTTGGTACGCATATAAACGATATTGATTCTTCTTTCCCAGGCAGACATTCAAGATCTGTTTGATTCAATGTCAAGTTGTATTACCGACTTATTGCACAGCCGGGTGGCTACACCAAATGCTGATTTCGGACACTTAATATTATTCTTCAGATTTGAAAATTTAGTAATTTATTTGTACTAATACAAGTCGCTTAAGTATTAAATTTACTTCAATTTTGATAATGCTGTCATGGTGTTGTAATTTTTACAAACACGAGCTTATAATATGAGTCACAGTATTTAATTAACAAATAGTAGCAAAATTTGACTATAATTTAATGGAATGTTTTTAAGTAAATAGTAATTAAGTATGTAAGTAATTAAGTGTGGCAATCGAATAAACAAACTATTGTTAACATATGACAGCTAAAACTGTCCAATGGATTTGGTTTATGCTGATAGCGATAATTTAAAAATCTGCATTATTTTGTCAATAAGCAAGTATTTTATTAATTTTAGAGATCAATTAACTTTACAGAGAATTAATCAGAACATTTCAGAAAACTGCGTGTGGTCGTGCCTTTATTTTAACATTAAATTCCAGATAATTTGGAACAATTTCTGATAGTATGAATAGAAGTTTAGTTACAAATATAAATTAGAAATTTAGTTGATTTACAATAATTGCTTTTCACTACAAATGACTGAACCGTTAAATTTAAATAAGTTTTATTAAAATAAAAAAAATTATTCAAATTGTTTATCGAAGAACCTAAATTAATGACACTGAAAAACTTTACTGAGAACTTTAATGAGTTTTTATTACTAACGAGCTCAAAATATTAATGAGCGAATATACTGCAAGATTGTGAACAATTATTATGAGACTTAAGGCTCGTTCTCACCGAGGCGTGAAGCGGCAACGCGTCACGCGGCAGGGAAGACATTTTTTTCTACCCGTTCACACCGAAACGTCAGAAATCGCTTTACTTCTAGTGAAGTTCCAGTTACTTTTACTAGATGACAGATCTACAATTGGCTCAATCCAAGTCACATGACGCAGCAAGCATTTGGGAGTTGAAAGTTGGTCAACTCGAAGCGGTGGATTTCAACGGGTTTCAGAGACTAGTGATTGGTCAACGCTTTTCGCTTCAACGCCTCACGCCTCGGTGGGAAGCAGCCTTTATGAACAAATACTGCACGACACATGAAATAACACTTCAAGATTTATGAAAGAACACTTCATAACATATGAACGAATATTGCAAAACACTTGAGAGAATGCTGTAAAATTCAATAAGTGCACAGTATTGTTATCTGTAATTGTCACTGACGAATTGCATTCATACCGTCAGAATCATATGCTAGAACGTTACTAGAAAGTGTTAAAATCGGGTGTTTTTTTTTTTTCTAATTGAACTCGCTTATGACTGGAAATTTGTTAAACAAGTTTAAAATTGTTTAACTTCATTCTAAATTGTTTTTCTTTATTTCAGGCTCACCCTTTTTCCGTTTGACTCTGTTTCATCTAAGTGATTTCACATCCTCAAATCCCGTTGCCAAAATTAATAAAAAGTACTTTCAAAGCTCAGTTATACAGCATATGCATGAAAAACGGAAACATTAATTATCTCCAAGATCTTTATGATGTAAAAAAGAGATCTAAATTTCTGCAGCACATTATTAAATACGTTTCAAGTTATTGAATATCTCAAGATATTATAAGCAGTATTCCATTTTTAATTGAATAGCAGAATCTTAATTAACCTTTCAGAATCAGTAAGTTAGAAATAAATATCTGGAAGTTTTTTCAGCACTGATGTTCAAGCATTTAATATCTGGGTGTTCATCCTGTTCTTAATGTTTTGTTTCGAGTAACTCTATCTAGTCATAATGAGCAGCATTCGTTGTCAATCTAAATGCACAGTTTTGAATTACTTTTAGAGTCTTTGTCCCTAGTGTGATGTACTGATAATATATTGCACATCAGTCAATGTGTATGTTTATTTTAGACTGTCTATCTCAATTTTTAAGTTCTGGAAATTTGTCTTGATTTTCATGATAAAGGAAGCAATTTGCAAATCTGTTTGTTTGTTTCATTTCTGACTTTGCCAATCGACCATTTATGAATACTAAATACAACTTTTTAACAGAGAATTAAATATTAAAATTTCATTACCAATAGTTATAATGAAGCAAAACATGAAGCATTTTTAATATTTTAATTTGTTTAAATAAAATTTGGACACCATTGCACCATGAAAATTTGCTTCTTCTCAGAATTAAATGACCGAAAAAATTTTAATAAAGAAAATAACAAAAATTCAAATAATTTACTCCATTATAATTCCTATTTCGATATAAACGATCTATTGTGATTGTTTAATCGCAATTATTCATCATTGTGTTTTGTTTTTTTTAAATATAGTATATCTCAATTTAAATCCAGGCTCATTTAATTAATGACAGCATTTAAAATTATTAAAAATAAAATATTAAATAGAAGATCAGCTTTTATCAAGTACATATGAAAAAAAAATTATACATATAAAAATATTGAATAATATTATGTTAAACTTTGGTAGCATTGTATTATAGTCAAGCATTAAATAAAGAATTATCCTAATGTTTTGAATACATTTAGTTAACATACTTGTATTAAAGTAGACCCACAGGTTTATAGTATAATTATGATTAAAAATCACATTTGAAATAACAGTATTTCAAAGAGTATTACTAATACAAAAAATAACAATATTTCATTAAAAAGGGGATAATTTTAACTTTTTATTGCAACTGCTTGCAATTGGGAAACGCTATACAGAACGACGCATAAATACATTTTTACGTAAGAAATTCTGTTCATTATTTGCCCTTTTAAAAGGGAAAACAATAAACAGTTCTTACGATTTTTCTTTTTGAGAGTATATTAAAGACATTGTTAGCGTTATACTACTACTTTCAAAGTTCTGATTCCTATATTTATGAACATCGGCACTATGAACCTCAAAACCACCAATTTGATGTTTTGCTAGTTCATGATCATGACAGCTACAACAGATTCAAGGGCAAACCCTGCCAACCATCATTGCTAATAAGCTCTTGTTCAATTTTCCATCAAAGCCACAGATTTGATTAACATCGGCACTTCAAAAACACGAAAACTTAAATATGGTTGGCCAGAATTCGCATGACACCATTTTCAATGGGCCACCATTGCTTTCGAAGTTTTGATTCCAATGTTCATCAAAACCACCTGTTTGATTAACATTGGCAATTCATAAACTTAAATAAGATTCAGTAGAATTCGCATGCCACTATTGCTAATGTGTCACCATTGCTTTCGTCTGATTCTAATGTCCATCAAAGTCACCGAGTTGATTAACATCGGCAATTCATAAACACGAAAACTTAAATATGATTGAGCAGAATTCGCATGACACCATTGGCAATGTGTCACCATTGCTTTTGAAGATCTGGTACCAATGTTCATCAAATCTACCTGCTTGATTAACATTGGCAATTCATAAACACGAAAACTTAAATATGATAGAGAAGAATTCGCATGACACCATTGGCAATGTGTCACCATTGCTTTCAAAGATCCGGTACCAATGTTCATCAAATCTACCTGCTTGATTAACATTGGCAATTCATAAACACGAAAACTTAAATATGATTGAGTAGAATTCCCATGTCACCATTGTCAGTGTGCCACCATTGCCTTTGAAGATTTGGTTCCAATCTACAGGTTTGATTAACATCGAGAGTTTATGAGCATAACAGCTTAAAAGTGCTTTGTAAAGATTCAACTACCAAGTAGATAAGAGTACGTATCGAACAATTACAGAAATTTGAATAAATACTTGAACATTTTCAATTTCTTATGAGGTAATATTCAATCTTACATTTGCCATGCGTTTCAAAATGTCATTTCAAATTTCTTTTTTTATAACTACCCTACATACCTAGAAAATAAAAAAAACATTGAAATCATGAACTTAATGTATAAATCATACAAACTCAAAACATGGACTTAAGTTATAAATTAAAATAATATTTAATATTTTGTAATAAGAAATACCATTGACCATCAGGATTTGGAATTAATTAAACAGAGTAGTTTTAAAAACAAAAACTTTATTGAGCACTGAGATACAAAGACAATCAAGGAAATTGTTAGAAACTATACAAAAGTCCTCTAAAAATGTTATGTTACAAATGTTTTCTTTCCAAATCTTGTATAAAAAACAGAATTGGACACGGGACCATAATAAAACTTCTGAAAATAACAGCACTCGTGTTATGTTACAGTTATTGACATCCAAAGAAATTAAAATCTCATTTCAATCGGGTAAAAACATATAACTTACTATTCATGCCTCAACAGATTAATCAAGCAGTTGAAACTAAGGGTAACATCTACATAATTTCCAATATTTACAATTTGTTTATTAGTAATAAATAAAGTTGATTCTATGTGTACATAGAAGCGATTATGCAGCATTTATTCTAACAAATATACTTCATATCAACAGCTTTTAAATCATGTTTCCTTAAAAAATTTTTAAAAAATTTTGTTTCCTTAAAAAAAAAATTATAAATTATTATATAACTTTTTATTTTCAGTGTTTTTATAATATTAAATTATTTTTAAATAATAGAATAAATTTTAACTGATGTATTTGTTTGTATTGTTTAAATACATAATTTTAGATTACTTACCAAAAAGCAGAAAAACACATGCAACATTGGGATACATCATTATTTTTTATAATAAAATTTTTAATGTCAAATTGAATGATTGCAAGTGCAATAGACGAACTTATCGTATTTTTTTGTGAAAAACATTGGATTTTTTTTTTCAGCTTGTAAAAAAATATATATATATTCTTTTGTGTATAATAAATGGTTTTAATTTTTTTTTTTTTAAGATTTCAATTACTATGTACACTGATAAAAATATAAAAAGTTTGTAATTAATTATGGTAATTCTAAAATTAATCAATTCTTATTAACAATAAATAAAACTCAAATTCAAAGTTCGCCTTTTGTAAGTGCAATACTCCAAATTTTTATAGAAAGTTAAAAGAACATAATTGGCCTTGTTTCATAGAATGCAAAATTGTCCCCCTTTTTTCTTTTGAAGTTTCAATTCTGTTTCAGCACACAACCCGATTTAAACAAAAACAAACTGAAGTAAAATCCTGAGAAAAGTTTCAACCATCCCGATGAAAAAAGCCTTATTACTGTTAGAAATTATAAAACAGTCTATTCTTGCACTACAGCATTTGGCAACTGGAGTATGTGATGTCATCCACTTAAGTCTCAGAATTCAGTTGTAGACAGCCATCACAAGTCAAGTAGAAAATAGCATAGCTCTAGAAGTCCATGCAATCCTACAGTCAGTCCAATGAAAAGAACCCACAAAAGGTTCTATCAAAGACTGAGCACCAATAACCTTGACCACGAATCTTGGAGAACCTCTAGCAAGATAGTTGCTGGACGAGGTCCACGCAATATGTAATGTACATGAGGTTTTGTTGAAAAGTTTTAAAAGAATTGTTTCCTATGTTAGTTGACGCCCTGCGTCTCACAGTTCTTTCACCAGACGTACACTTGGCCGTCGTACACGGCGTAGTTCATTGGCTTGTTGGCCGCCGGAGGTTGTTTTGCCCGGGGAATCATGACTGGGGGTGAAGTGTACCCGGTGGAAAGGCTTCTGTTGAGGCTAAGATCACTTCTTCTGCTGCCTTTATGTGGAGTGACATCGCCACTTTCCTGTAGAAGAAGGAGGTTGAAATGAACAATGAGTTAAATGATTCGTATTGGAAGTTATAAAAGTAATGTTACGTTAGAGTATACGTACAACAACCATAGCCAAACCTTAAACAATATAGTAAAAATTTAATTACTTATGTTAAAGCAAAATCAAAAAAAAAAAAAAAAAAAAATTTTTTTCAACGTCGTTATCATAATCTACAATTGAATTTGGTAAAAGATTTACTTGTTACTTTTAGAGAGAGTAATATAAAACTAAAATACAGATTCGGTAAAATACACAATGAATAAAAGAAAATAACAAAAATTTTTTATCTTGACAACATATAACACAGAATAATTATCTTGAAATGATATATAAGCCAATCATGTCACCATAAATAGTATTAAAGTCATCAAAATGTATATTGAATAAAAAAAATATAAATAAATTAAGAGTTAGTAATAAGTAAAAAATTCATCACTGTATGTATTTAAAAAACTTTCTGTGGAAATAGTAGATATTATTCAATAATTTTTAAAGAATTTTCTAACAAAAATAATACATAATATCATTCAACCCTAACAATATTTTTATATGAAATTTTGCAGGAGACACTAATGTTAAGTAATAATTATTTATCAATGAAAAATAAAATAAATTTATTATTTTTAACATTAAACATAATTATTATTTATACGCTGAATTATTCTTTGAAATTCATTTTGGCAAGGCTCATTGCATAATAAACTGTATGTGCTTTCATCAAAAACATTTGGATAGGCACTGATAATTTAAGAAGTATTGCTGGATAGATAAATTATGCCAAAACACAAACAGTTTATGCATTAGTTAATCATCAAATATTGATTTAATATTAACAAGAGGCATTACTATACCTGGTATCCCTCGAAAGGCATGCCTTTCCTCCCGTGTTCCCCGCTGCTTTCACTAGATGTGTCGATCATAGCCTTCCTGTCCAAAGTCCCGTCTAAGGGACCCTTCAAAGCAATGCCCCGAAACACGCTTCCGGGGTCCCCGCTGTTGTGCGAGGGAGATTTCTTCTTGCATTTGCGACAGCAGCACAACACAGCGCACAGAAGAAGCACCACGACAGCCACTGCAGACGGCAAGGCCACAGCTAGCACTGAAAAATCGATGCATTTCATTAGAATGGCAAGAAATAGAAAGCTTGGAGGTTATTAGAAACATATTAATAATATTCAAGCTGTTACATCTGTAAACTATTATTAGCCATCCATTGTTATGAGAATGGAACGGAATATTAAATTGTGGGTTTCTGTGGTTTTGTTGAAGACGAATAATGTTTCTTGGGACAGTAATAACTCTCGTTCGTTGAGTTAATTTGCTCAATTCTACGGTTTAATATAATAAGTCCTTTCATTATACTACAGATGGTACACAAGAAAAAGTGATACCGTTATAATCTAAAAAAATACATTCAATACGTTTGACAAGTCAGAAATGATAATTACAGTCAAAAATGGTAACTTTATATACAGCTAAAAGAAAGAGTGGAATAATTTAATTCATTTCAGTCAGTCATTACAATGTTGCTCTAATTTTATTGCAGCGGAATTATTTTATTAACATTACTTTGCTTTTTAAGATTTTGTTGCAGTTTTTTTTTTTTTTTTTTTTTTTTTTTTTTTACTACTACAAAAGTTTGTGTTATTTTTTCAGTTTCATTAATGTATTGTAGAATTATTAGATTTAGAAGGGAATATTTAGAATAGAACATAGTAGATTTAGAATAAAACATAGTAGCTTTAGAACAGAATATAGTATAATTAGAATAGAACTTAATAGAATTATTGAAATTTTTATGAAATTTCCAATGAATTCAAAATGTTTTAATTACTAATAATTTTAAAATGCATTAACCATTGGTGTTATGTATTAATAAATAAATAATTAATTACAACAATATTTAATAGAAAAATGTGTAGTTTTTAGAAGAAAGAAATTAATTTAATGTCCTCGAGGAATAGCTATACAAAAAAAAATATCTTGTTGACTTGTTTTATCTTACATTCTGTGAAAAATGGAATTTTTTTGTTTTATTAAGCGATGTGATAAAACCATTTTATATCAAACAGGATTCGGCATTTTTAAATCTGATTGATGACAATCATTTTTTCAAATAATTCTACAAAAATTATTGCCATTTCTTTTGCAAAAGTTAATGCAAAATGTATTTTTTTTTCCTTACCATTTTCAATCCAAAAATATATTTCTTAAAACAAAATTAATATTGAATTTTTGTAAAATTCAACGTGAATTCTAACTTATTTCCTTTTATTTCCAAGTTCAAATTCCTATAACAGAAATGAATTTTCTGAGTAAACAATTTCGATTTCATTTTCTCTTCAATCGCAAGAGTGGATATCGCTTCTGTGTTGTTTGTTGGTATTTTTCAGTACTAGTTAGAGCAATTATTTACTTTTGCGAAGAGAAGATGAAATAATTTTTCTATACAATTGCCGGATTTTAGCTTTCCAGAAATCCAATTAATCTGATTGGAATTCAGAAAGGTAAAGAAAATAGATGAAAGAAAGTGAAACTGGATACCCGAGTTCTTTAATTAGCTTTATCCTTCAATATGATTTCCAATTCCATAGATAGGATAATAAATAGGATATTTTATTTGTATGGAAAAATGGAGAAATAATAATGCTGAATTCTGATTTCAAAACTCGTATAAATTACCTAATTATTTTAAATAAAAATATATATATTGAGCGTTTATTATTCATTTTTGAATTTTATAATGAAACATTTCAAAATAATTAACTTTCGGATGGTGGTAAATAAATAAAAATTTCTCTAAATTATTTGAGATTAATTTAAATAATTTAAAAAAACTATGCATTTAATGTACTGTGAAATTCAAAATATGGAATATTTTAAAAATTAAATAATTATAATATTTTAAAACAAGCTTCCAATCATGATATATTTTGTGAACAATTTAATGAAATTTGTTTTTGCAAAATTGCCATTCAAATTTTAACATTGTTTTTTTTGGAAATAAATTATACATGATTTCTCATTTATTCCGCATGAAATCAATTCTTAAATTAACTCATCTTTTTGTCTTTTACAAATTGATTTTCCAGAACTACATGGAAACGATAAAGAATGACGGAGGATAATAACAGGTTAAAATAAATGAGTGCAATAGGAATTATTAGTTTCGAATTCTTAATGATTATAAAAGATGGACATACTTAAAATATTTACTTTCAATAATAAGATTTAAGGACAATTAAAAAATTGTCAAAATAATAAAATAAGTAAATAATTGTCAAAGAACGGTTATTACTGACTAATATCAGCATCGTGTAATGAAAGTATATCATAATGGAAGCATTTGATTATGCTAAATTTATTCTTTTTTGTAAATTTTTCATAAAATAATGACAAGTCTATAATCTGTTTTAAAGTAAAGTAATTTTGTGTTATTGAAGTCACAAATATGGAAGATAATTTGAAAAATGAATAATTTTTTAATTATGAATTTTAGTATAGCATTATTCTGCTAAAATTATGTTTCTGAATTTCAATTCTTCTTATAAAAGCCTGTTTTAAGTCTCTGAAGACGAAATTTTGATGTAATTATGATTCATAATAATTGGAAAGTACGTAAGTTAAGTTATTCCATTTCAAATGGATTTTTCATTTTATCTTATTTAATGTATTTAAACGAAAAAGAACTCATTCGATACGTCAAATAACCGATTGTTTTATTAAATAATTTTTGTAAAAGGAACAATTACCATTAGAAAGTTCAGCAATATCAACTGTCCGCTAATTTTAGATTAACCAAAGAGAATAGAAATGGAAAAAAAGAAGTTAAAAATGTCAGGGGTTTTTTTAGAGGGAGGAATCGGTAGAATTTGTGTCCCATTACGTATTCCACGAACCCTGACAAGTGAGGAAAGGAGGACATAGCTATTCCGGAAAGACTTTTAGAGCTAATTACCCACATTTGAGAACCATGTGGGAGAAAACCGAAAACCTTCCCCTAAGCATCATGACTGTCGATGACAGACGCTTATATTTACTTGCCAAAATCATCATAAAGTTTTGTCATTTCTGAAAGCAGGGACTACAACAAACGCCACCATCGGATTCGAAACCCGAGTTCTTCTACTAGCTAGTCATCACTGGTTTCCAGATGTGTTCTATATTAGATTTGGAATCAACATTGAACAGATTGGTTACGTTTAGAATAATTCAAAAAAAGGATTTTGTTGAGGATTTAATACAATTGTATACAGCTACAATACAATTATGTACAATTTAATATGATTGTACTTATACGTTTGGAAAAGCTAAATAGCAAAATATTAATTGAAAAAAGGGGGGCGGCATATCAAAAAGGCAAAAAAAAAAAAAAATCGCTATGGTTAAAATATTTGTTTGACGCAAATTTTAACTCATATTTTGAAAAAAAAATGTTTCCAGTACAATAATAAAAGTGCGTTCAGCTTTAGTTCGAAAAAAGCTATTTAACTAAAAGAACCTAGAATGTTTCTTATGTAAATTCAAATGTTCTTTTTAAAAGTGTATAATTAATTTAACTCACCAAGGCCATTAATTTCACACCTGCGTCCTACAAACATTGGTTGGCATCTGCAAAAGAAACAAAATTCAAATA
Source organism: Caerostris darwini (assembly GCA_021605075.1). Taxonomy (NCBI): domain Eukaryota; kingdom Metazoa; phylum Arthropoda; class Arachnida; order Araneae; family Araneidae; genus Caerostris; species Caerostris darwini. The sequence goes on from BPLQ01015710.1 coordinate 168,435, forward strand.
TTTTTTTTTAATTAACATGCAAAAATAACTTGCAGGGTAAAAAAAAAAGTTTTAATTATTCAGTCCAGCAAATGAATTAACACAAAATTTTACCTGCAAAAAGTTTTATCATCATCACCTCGTAAACAGTCCCCTCTTGCATGACAATAATTACAATTTTCTGTTTTTGCTGAAATATAAATAAAAAGGTTCATGTGAATATACTTTTTTTTTCAAATATATAAAGATTAATGCAAATTTCAAAAATCGTTTTCTTTAATTACATTAAACATTCACTTTAGCAGTTTTGTTTAATTGAAAATAACTGATAAAGTTAATTCCAAGCATTTATTATGTTTTTATGTGAAGATTATTGTTTTGGCTTGCAAATTGTTTTTTTAAGCTTATGCTGCATATACATTAATAGTATAACCAAACTTCCTCCTTCACACTGGCAAGAGTGCCCTTCTCCTTATTGGGTGGAAAGAAATGTTCAGTAGGCCTTAAGACAGAGAGGCAGTATAGCGTAACCACGCGCTTCTGTTGGAAAACGTTTAGTATATAGTCTCATCCCAAGAGGAAATATATTTAGAGCATCCCACTGCATTGGTTGGCCTACATACTCTCATTGGAGAGGAAGTATATTTCGTGCACCCTGCACGTAGAGGAGTATCGGGTTTTCGCCTTAGAAGTGAAGTCCTACCACGAATCTATAATTATCTGTCTTTAAATATTGTATGTTTCTAATTGTATGCTTGTAGTATTTGAGCGTCTTTAAATAAATCTGTGATTTCTCAAGCCTGTACCTCAAATATTCCAACCCAACCACACCTAGTTACAATCTGGTTACTCAACCTGCACACTACAATAGCATTATTGGAAATACTCCTTATTAAAATTTTCATCAATAACTTTTAGAATGTTTTGTACTGTTTATGAAAAAAAATGCTACATTTTTGGTGGTGGATGTTTTCTATTAAAAGAATTGTATGCAATTCGTTAATTTGTTTAATATTAATATGTTGACATTTTTTTACATTTATTCATATTTTACTGGCATAATGATATTTGTATGGGTATATAAAGAATGGATTTAAAAATGTCCGTATTAGTAAATAATTTGGACTACATAGATTAACAATATAATATCTTTGCTTTATTCTTTTAGTATGTTTATGTCTTATAAAACAATTATAAAATAAACAGCAAAAACTCAAGTATTATAAATAAATAACAGTTCGAGTTAATGTTTTAAGTAGAATGAAAAATAAATTACATTATTCAATCCCACCTACCATAATTTAATAAAGCTCAAAATGTTATTAATATAAGAAGTCAATATTTAAAATCTAAAATGCTAACAAAAAACAAGACAACTTTTACAATTAACAACTAACAACAAAACAACTTTAAGACAGCTATTGGATTGAAATTTATTTGTTTATAATTCTTGAAATTAGATATGTCAGTTTGCTGTATATTTGTATTAACCGGCATCGATATTATTAATTCATGATTAGGAATAAAAACATAAATAATTAATGATGTTTTTAATTAATCTTAATGGTTGACGTACCTAAACAAATCCTTCCAGGTAAGGATCGATCCATGTCTTCGAATCCTTCCTCACACTGACACGTAAACGAGCCTTCTAAATTTATGCATGAGGCTCTGAGAGCACAGTCGTGTTCACTGATGTCCAAACATTCATCGAAATCTGCAATGAATATCAATGATCCTACATTTTAAAAACTTATCCTACATTAATACAAAAAATAAATAATCAAATTCAAAAGAAAACAAACACAATTTTCCAGAATATGTTTCTTGGGTATTTATTTAAGATTAATTATATTTCTAGAATATTTAATTATTCTACGATAGTTAACGATGAATTTTGAGTTTTGTGGAACTATATCCAAGTTTCAAACTTTCTTTGGTAATGCGTTTAGTTTATAGTCTGGTATTGTATACTGCATATGTGATCTGATACTGTATTTCTTATCGTTATTCTTCAAAAATTAAATTAAGAAAAATTCTAATATAGGATTAACACTCAAAATTCTTTTTAAGAAATATAGACTGCAAGTATTTTTTGCAATGTTGCTTTTAATATAGAATTACACAATTGATAGAGAAGTAATCATAATTAAATAGGATCACTGAAATATCTAGTATAGTATATAGATTAAAATACATGATAATACAAGGATTTAATCGTATTATATTTTAGACAAACGAATTAAAATAAAATTAACAATTATTTACAATGAAAAATTTTAAAAATACAATAAGATTTTATAATTTAAAATAAAAAACAAGTTTTTGTAAAAATATTATTGACAAATAATTTCATAATAATGCTGTGCATTAGTATAGATTGAAATTCATAACATATAGTCAATCCGGTCATATAGCTTGATTGATGGTGCTAAAGTTTTAAATTGAATAAATCTGCAGAATAATTATTATAGATACATGATGCAATTATCATAACTAGCCAAGTTATCCCCAGCCAGTCGATATTGAAACATGCTTGAGGATATGAAATAATTGATGACTTGAAGTATAGCGTTTGAACATTAAAGTGTATCATTGATACTACAAAGCGTATAGTTGATACTATATACTATTAAATGTTTCAGGGAATAAATAACATTGGGCATGGACAACCATGGAAAACTATAGCTGAAAGAAATACCATATAAAAATAGAATTAAACATTTTAAAACATGACCACAATAATAATTGGAATTATACTCACATACGAAATCATATGTTATAATTTTGATACGAAATTTTATTTGAAGTTATAAAGTTTAAGTTTAAAAATTAAAAACTACAAATACTACAGATCGTAGAAAAATATAAATCATAATATTCCACAGAGATTGTACTAAATAATAGAAGATAGATTGATTATAAAGGGGTAATGCATATCATATGACTGAATTACCTTGAATATTTTGAGATAAAGGCGCAGCCAGAAGCGAAGAATCCCCAACTCTCATTCCCAAACTTTGCAAGGAACGGGTCAATTCCTGTTCCAACAGATTTCCGCTCACGCTTTTGCTGACTTTGAGCGTCAGATTGACCAAGACGCCGGCCTCTTCCGGTACTTGAGTTGTTGTTTGCATTGTGGTTCCAGAATCCTGCGTGGCTTCTGCAGACATGATGTTGTTTACCTCAGCGTTCCAGATGTGATCTTTAACGTGGGTGATAGAATATGCGTCTGCAATCTGAAAATAATTATTGAATCATATCAATATGATTATCTCAATTAATTATCAATGAAGCTATTTGAAAATAAACTACATAAATTTGAGAGTGTAGAAACGAGGCCATGCACTGTAACAAATTAAAAAAAGGACTTTATTCTTTATAAATAAAAGTAAGCAAAACTCTATTTATATCAATAAAACTGTTTTTTTTTTTTTTTGGCACATTAACTATTAACTTTGATTTGTATGGTTACTAGAAAATGGGATATTAAAATAAATGTATTTCTTATCGTTATTCTTCAAAAATTAAATTAAGAAAAATTATAATTTATGAAAATGGCTTAAAATTCTTTTTAAGAAATATGGATTGCAAGCATTTTGTACAATTTAATTTTTACAGATTTTATTTGATTTTGAATATATAAACTTTCATTCTTCTCTATAGAAGTGTTCAAATTATATAGAGGTATTACTCAGCAACAGATAAGTGAAAAACTGCATGATATCATTCAATAAATAAATTAGAATTTGTAAGACTTACTCCATCTTTCACATTCTTGACGAAGTTTTTATATTCATCAGAATCACTGTCAGTCAATGGCTTACTGAAGTTAACGCTTTCATTACCCATTTTGACAACTTTTAACAGCATAACAAATGTCTGGATTTCTATAAAAGTAAAATATAAACAATTGAGTACTTCACTAATAAAAAATGTCAAACTTAATCAACTATTAAAATTAGATCTTTTTAAATAAAAGAAAACTTATTAGTTACCTTTACAGATCTCATGACTATCTCTTCTGGCGTGACCAGGTCTACATTGGCAAGTCCATAAGCCTTTGTTTTCTTTGCACATTTCTTTTTTGTAAGGCTGGCATTTTGGATCACACACGCCATTTCTTCCATTCAAAAAGGGATCATCTTCTGGATTTGAACTCTCTGTGATTACAATAGCAGGTCTATGAACATTTTGCTCATGTATCACATCAGGTCGGGATTCAAAAAGCCTTGGACCTGCAGCTCTTAAATAAGTCTCATCTCTAGCCTTCTGTACAGGTCTTTCTAAGTCACTCTTTTCAGAGGAATTAACCATGTTTTCATCATTAATTGAAGTACTGTCACCTACCTCTGGAGGTTTAGCTGGTCGTTCTGTACCTGCATTGAAAACATTAGCTTCTGGAGGATTATAGACAGACGAGGAAGATTTGGAAGTTATTGTTTTTGTAGGCACTCCCGTGGGCAATACCAAGGTTCTGACAACTGTAGAAGGTATTGAATTAAAAATTAACGTTGTAGTGGTAACTGTAGTAGTTCTCTCTGAAGGCTTTTGTGTTTTATGGACTTGAACTGTTTCTGTTGGTTCTGGTAAAATGCCGAGAATTGTTCTGGATCCTATTATAGTAGATACAAATGTTCTTGGAGGAATGGTAGTTGTATAAACTGAAGGAACAGTCAATGTGGAATCTCTTGTGTAATAAGTTCTAGCAGTTGTTAGAGCTAATGTCCTAGTAATACTTTCAACACTTGTAATGTACCGTGTAGAAATAACTGGAGCTGTATGTTTAGGAATCTGCCCAGGGAAAAATATTGTTGTTGCTCCTGATGTAGTCCTACTTACAACTGTTTTTCCGTCTTTAGTTATGGTAGTAAACGTTTTAGGTTTCTCGACTTCCACATTTGCTCTGCCTAAAATTGACTCTTCTTTTCTAGATGTTTGACTATTTTTAAAAGAATCAGTTGTTTTATCTAAGTCCGGTTCGAAAAAGATAGTTCTTATTCCACTAATAACACTAGTCCCTATGCTAGGATTTAAACCTGGTGTTTCAGCTGTGGAACTTTTCTCCGCTGATTTCATTGAAGAAACAATAGCAGTATCATCAGAAATTTCAATCCTTGGGGCTCTTTCTTTTGTAGAACTATCATGTACAACACTATAGCTTTCTCTTGTACTATCTTGCTCTTTAGATGATTTTGTAGGAACAATGAAAACAGTTCTAGCACCGGTAATAACACTCGTCGACACGGAGTGGGATGATATTTTTGTGTTTGATTTTGTACTTTCTTCTGATGTCTTTTCGGTTGAAGCATTATAGGATAGATAGGTTGGAATAGACGTAGTTTTTTCAGCTGTAGAAGGTATATATACCGGGGCAAGATCTTCAGATGTGCTAGATTCTTTATCCCGTATCGAATGGTCTGGTAGAATGAAAATCGGGTAATCCAATTCTTTAGAATCCAGTCGGTCATCTTTCTTTAAGTCCGTTTCAGTAGATGATTCAGTAGTACTTTCAATACTATCAGTTCCAGTAGTATCCTCCGAGAGCTTTGTTGTTATAGGAGTAGTTCCTGTTGTCAGTTTCTGATCTTCTGTTGTTAATTCTGTCGTAGTGAGCTCAGACAAAATTTCGTCAGTTTCTGTTTTATTCTTCTTGCCTGTTATACGACTGACAATATCTTGAATTGCTAAATCTATATCTCCTCCTAATGCGGTGTTACCTCCAAGTAAGTCGGATAACTCAATAACTGTTGCGGGTTTTATTTCTGAAGATGGGCTTGGAGAAGATTCTTTGCTAGGTGGTATATATACAGGTGAAAGAACATCTGTATCAATTTCTGCAAGCTTAGTAACAAACCCATCAGTACCTGTAACAAGAATCAATGTATCACTAGGTAAAAGAGATGTCTTCTGCCCATCTACACCAATAAGCTCAGTTTCCTTTGTCACTATGCTCGTAGATGTAACAGGTAAGGATACATCTTCACTTTCAGATGTCATTTCACTAGTAGATGATACCAAAACAGGAGTTGAAGTAGATGTTTTAACTGATTCTTCTGAAGGTGTAAAAGAGCTACTGATATAAATTGAGCTAATTGTATCTTTTTCTTCGGAAGATATTTCAGAAAGTGAGAAAAGAGGAGTAGAATTAATTTCAGAATGAACTTTGCTCTCGATTTGAATCTTTGTTTCAATCGTAGGAGATGCTTCTATTCCTGTACCTACAACACTTGAGACACCAATTATTTCTATTCCCTTCATATCATCACTGAAACTGCTACTAATATCTCCGCCACTTGCTGTAGATACTCCAAGAATAGTTTCATCAACAGGTGTAGATTCTATTACCACTTCTGAAGTTGAAGAAACAGATGGAGGAGCTTCAATTGTAACATACTGTGTGACAACACTTTCGCTTGAGGCAATAATAGGATCTGTACCACTGAAACGTGTTGTATAGTACGTAAATGTGGTCAAGAATGTTAAAACAGACTCGTTTGTTGTGCTTGTCTCTGAAGGAGATGTTGACGATGGTGTTATTGTCGCTGTTATGACTTCTGGTACAACGTGCTCACTGGATATTACTACTATTTCATCTCCACTAAACAACGTTGTATATAAAGTAAGTGTTGAATAATCTGTTGTTGTAAACACAAATACTGAAGGATCTATTGTTGAAGTTGGTTCAATTGGTTGAGATATCATAGTTGCTATTTTAGTAGTAGTAGTACTAGTAGTTGTAGTAGAAGAAGATATCAAAGAAGGTGGTACAAATAGAGTTACATAGCTTGTTATAACCTCTGTCTGGCTTGCAACAATTGAGCTTGTGTCACTATAATATGTAGTATAGAATGTAAGAGTTGAGTAAATCTTTCGTATTGAAGGAACTAATTCTGGATGATATGTTTGAATTTCAGATGTTGATTCAGTTGTTTCTGTAGGTGAATATGAATCATATGTATAACTTGGTAGTTGTGAAGATACCAAAAATACTTCTGGAGAAGAACTGAAGAATGTTTCAGGAGGATAGGTTGGTGACGAAGATGGTCCTGCTAACTCTGTAACATAGCTTGTCACAACTTCTGTAATCGAAGACAATAAACCTTCTCCATTGTTGAATAACGTCAAGTAGTGAGTTAATGTGTTGACAACTTCTCTTGTGGTGTAGCTTGGGAAACTTGATGAGATAAAAGTTTCAGATGTCTCTTTGAATGTCTCAGATGTTGGAGTGATTGTGAACGAGCTTGCAGCACTTTCAGGTACAGTCAAAGTAACAACATTCGATACCGTTTCTTCAAGATTAGTTACAACTGTATCTGTACCCTGGAATAATGTTACGAAGTTTGTAAATGTCGTGTATAATGTTTGAGTTACGACTACAGATTTTTCTGATTCTGTGGTTTCAGAAATTGTTGGTGTAACAGTAGATGGTTCGAAAGTAGCAGATGGAGTCGGCATGATAGTCTTTGTAATAATGTAAGTTTCAGTTATTGTCTGGAATTGAGTTTCTACTTCTTCTATTGGGGTTACGAAAGAGCTAGTATCTGAAAATAATGTTGCATAGAAAGTTACAGTATTATAATTAGTTTTTGTTATGACACTCTCACTAGTGTCAAAAACTGTCAGGGGTCCAATATCTGTAACTTCGACTGATGATGGTTGAATTGCTTCAGTAGTAATTGGTACAGTCACGACGTTCGTCACAACTTGTTCCGAACTAGAAACCACAGGATCAGGACCAGCAAAGAATGTTGAGAAGAAAGTATATGTTGTATAAAATGTTTTAGTTTCGTATTGAACAGTTTTTGGCGATATGGTTTCGTAGATTATCGTATCTGGTTCTTTAGATTCTAAAAACAAGAAAATTGAGAAGATTAAAAAGCGTATTATGTAAATAATAAATTGCATGAATAAATAAAATGTATAAATTTGTTTACTCAAATTCTTTATTTAAAAATAAAATTATGTAGGTCCAACTACATTTTTTGAAAATATTTCTTATATAGTATATTTAACCCAAATGTTACAACCAGTTTTTTAAATCAGATTTAAAATTAATAGTTGTTTTCTTTTTAAATATATATTCTTTATTGATGAAATGTCTACATTTATAAACTTAACGTAAAGAAATTCATGATTAGATATGAAATTTTTATTTTTCACAACAAATTGTAACTGCATGGTATAATGAAAAACTGAATAAATAACAAGCAAATAAATATTTTAATTCATTTTTTAAATTAATCAAAAAGTAGAAATTGGTAGTTTGTATAAAGACATAGTCATAAAGTTGTTTAAAAACTGCTTCAATAATTAAAGTAAAGAATTTGGATATTTTAAAGTAATTTAGGAAACAAATACAGCAGAACTCCATTTATCTAAACTTCAGTTATCTAGATAGTTTTGAGGGATAAAAAATACAAAAGAAATGTTCCCAGGAAAAAATCTTTTTATCTCTTTTCTTTTTAGAGGAATGTCTTTTAGAAGAAAAAAAACCATAGTGCCGGTGCCATAGTACCATAGTGAAGTTTACTAAGAAACTTTTGCAGCGATTGCTCATATGCAGACAATAGGTCACTAGTTCCAGTCTCCCTGTGTTTATCACTATCAGTATAGGTGTGTAGATTTAAACGTTTTTGTTATTTGTTGCTATTACCTCCCTCCTGCCTTTATTTACTGTGCCGTAGGGCTTCTAAAAAGTAAAGTGTTGTTTTATGGTTAGCAGATAAAATTAAAATTATTCAATATTTAGCTGTATTGGATTGGAATATTAAAAATTTCAAACATTAAAAAAAAATTTAATTTTAAACTTTGACTTGCAAGATGTCAAAGGCATTGGTACTGAACCAGAAGTGGGGTCGTCTGTTAATATAGCGTTCTTGATAGCACAGCTGATGGAGCGACTGTCTCAGTTTGACAATCTAAAGTCATCAAACTATCGTGACTATCTCACACCATCAAATAGATGTGAGACTTAGCTGCAAGGAAACGAGTAAAGACAGTGAAACAATGGACTTTGACTGATATGTTCAAGCAGTGATATTTTGATAGTATGTAAATAACATTGCTATTTTAGTTATTAAATTAATATGTTAAAAGCAAATTGCATTTCTTTTTCTAAGAAGTAATCTTCTTTTTTTTTCGTCAATTATTTAAAAACAAGATAGAATCTGGTACCGATTAATATAGATAGTTGGAGTTCTACTATAGATCTGTTTGTGACTCGTATTTAAATTGGAAATTAAAAAACTTACCAGAAGACAAAGTATGAGTAATAGGACCATCGAAACCAAATTCCACGCTTGTCACTGGAAGTATTGTAGGAACAATGTCATCATAAGATGGTGTCCTTGTGATAGTAGAATATGACAACGAATCTAATCCTGCAAGAAAGAATAATCTATTATTTCAGGGAATTTCAATAGTAAAGTATATGCTTTATTTTATAAGTTTTTCCATTTTCTTTTGATATAATGGTCGAAGTATAAAATTTAAATTTAATAAACGAATAATTGTTCAAAATATAAAATAAATTTTTTTATGCTTCAGTATTTTTAAATTTATTTTCAAGGAAGATGAATGAGATTTAAACATATTTTATAGACAGGTTGTAATTTTTAATGTGTAGAAATATTTTTCAATGTTTTTATCACGTATCAAAGTGATTGTCTTTTATACAGCGATTCAGAATTTGAAAATAATAATATGAAATCAACATAAAAAATTCTTGATATTTTTTATGAATGAAAAGTAACAAAAATTTGAATTTCATAATTTTTTGTTTTCATATTTTTACTTGAAATTTAAAATAATATGTAAATTATTTTAATTATAAAATACTTCGATATTAAAATTATTTTAGTTTTCTTAGTAATCTGTTTCAAATTCATTAAAAAATTCTCATGCCACACTTTGGTTATTTTTAAAACTTAACATTAACTGTGCCATTTAAATAGAAGCTGTAATTTAATACAGCTTAAATTTTTATTTATATGGATGAAGACTAAACATTTTTAGTTATATTAAATTACTTAAATTACTGAATATTACCATTTTTAGAGATTTAAAAATATTTTTTGGTTGCACTATTAAAGAGATTTCACGATTATACACTGGATTAACATTCAAATTAATAAGAAAATTTGCAAATTAGGTTAATAAACTATTGTTTAAAAGCTATGCAAACTTACCTAGAGTCTGAGTGACAATTCTTGAATTGGTTTCTTCAAGAGTTGTCAAAATGGTCTCATCTCCCTCAATATATGGTATCGTAAATGTTGTTGTTGTGAAGAACGTCAAGACAACAGTTGATGGTGCGATGGCTGTTTCAGATTCAAATGTTGGCGTTGGTACGAAGGACACAGTGATAGGAGAAGAAGTGGTAAGGATAACATTCCTGAAGCTGGTATCCAGACCGAAGATTACAGGAACAGAAGTGAGGGTTGTGAAAGTATCATAGATGACAGTTGTTGAGGGTGGACCAAGTGGAACCACTTCTGCTGTTGAAGTAGGTTTCAGTTTCCTGCTGATCTTAACAGTGAAGGGTCGTTGAGAGTTGGAAACAACACCAAGAGCTCCTGAAATTAAAAAAAAAAATATGAGAAAATTATTTTACAAATTTTATTAAAACATTTTATTCGGAATCTTCGAAGATGTGTATATAAGAAAAATCAACTTGCGGGTTTCTGCCTTATTACTTTTTGACTACATGCCACATAAAATTGTTACTTCTAATTTTATTAATTAATTGATATTTAAAAATTGAAAATTGTAAACAATTGCTATAAAAAACAAACATTAATTAACTTTGTATTACTTATTAGTAGTTGTTTTAATCCTATTGTAGATAATAAAATTTTAAGTCAAAGGTATAAAATTAATATTTCGATTGAGTATATGGAAGATTTTAGAATTGTTAAATTAACCACAATATTTAGAATTTTGAATAGTAGAAAATTTAAAGATATAATAAAAGAAATAAGAAAATAAATTTTTTTATTAAAACACATATGAAATTTATAACGAAAATAATGAACCAGTTATAATCTTAGAGAAATAAATTGATTTGAAGTTTCTATAGAAATAGAACAAATGCTGATTAACAAAGAGTGTGATATAAATTTCTATATTACCTGTCCTTGTAACCACGTAGAATCTCGGCTTGCTGGTGATCTCAAAACGAGATGGTAAAACAAATCTAGTGTGAGTTCTGCTAATGCTCTCACTCTGTGGTCGTCTAACTGTAACCTTCAGTTTCTTCCTTGTTGGAGCTGCTGCCCCATCTGATGTAGAGGCGTCTATAGCAGCAATCTCAAGTCCATCAGATGCAATTTCATTATCATTGCCTACATCTTCAGATGGAAGAATCATGGTGGTGATGTAAGCATCATCAAGTGTTGGAGTTGACATAATGCCAGGTGGAATGTATTGTGGAGATGCTAGTGACTCAATTGGGTATTCAGTTGATAGATCATTAGTGTCAAAAGATATATCAAAAGAAGATGCTAAATCACTGGGAACTAGACGTCGAGATACCACAGGTCTTACTCGTACTCGAACTCCGGGTCTCGGTTCAAAGACTCCACTTCTTAATGGTCCTGTTTGCTTATGGATAACTGATGTTACTTTTACCACTGGTCTAGGTCCAACAACAATATTTGACGCTTCGTCAAGTCCGCTTGAATACAAAGGCAATGTTTCTGCTGATGCAGATTGTTGACTTGTGTCATATAAATCATTTGCTGAAGAATAAGAAGAATCAAGTATAACTGCTTTTGGCGTTTCATAAGAAGCAACAGTTGAACTTGTTAAATCGGGCAATGATGTTCTTGAAGGTGTAATGTACTGGATTGGTTGAGTTTTTTCTATGATGACATTCTTAATACCATCGACTTTTATTAACGTTTTTAAACCCAAATTTACTTCTGTAGTTGTTCCCTCTACTTCTCGCGATCCTAAATGTACAGTTCTGGTTTCTGGTCCCAAAATTAAATGACCTTCAGCATTAATAAAAGTGCCAATATTTTCAGTGAGAAATGCCACAGGATCTGTGGCAACATTTGTCATTGTTTCAGCTCTGGTAGACTCTCTTTTATTTAATCCATCAAAGAATGTGTATGAATAAGTGAATAACGTAAGATATGTTTTTGGTAGAGGAGCAATAGAATTGATGGGTGTTCTACTCAAAATATTTCGATTTATAGTTGAAGTAGGCGCTATTGCAGGTTGAACTGGACGGGTTATTTCACTAATTATTGGAATATTTTTCAAATCTTGATAAACATCACTGTTGTAAATATTTTGTATTGATGCTAAATTAACTATTGTAGTTGTATCCCCTAATGTTCTTGATGCAAGATGTAATATGCTATCAACATTTGTAGGTGAAACTCTTCCACTGTTATATTTAAATATTCTTATTAGATTTGGGTTAAGTGTTTGGTCGATGACATTTGAAAAAGTTGCTTCCCTGCTTGCATAATTTACATCTGGTCCGTGTAAGAAAGTAGTGAAATAAGTTAAAGTTGTATAATATGTTATAGGATAGTTTTTTGTTGCATAAACAGATAGCAACTCATGCGGATTGACAACTTGTTCTTTCGAAACAGGTTTATTAAAGCCATCTAGATCATTCTCATTATGCAAAACATTACCGTTATCAGATATCAAATTATTATCAGAAACAGGACCTCGTCCTTGCACAGTATTAGAAGATGTACTATCTGTGCCTGGCGGTCTCCTACTTATTACTATGCGCCTTCGTGCACCAGTTTGAGGCGTTTCGCCATTTTCAGGCTTTCGCAAACGAATGACTTTTTTTAAAGGCTTAGAAGGATCAATATGGTCATTTGAAACTGAAACACTACTTTCTGCATTAGATATTATTTGATCACTTAAACTTTCGGTATTTTCTTTAATCTCAGGCGAAAAACTGGAAGAAGGTGGTGCTTCGTCGATGGAATCCGATGAAACAGTTGATGTTGGATTGTCATTTATTCTTGTTCTTCGTACTACAAGAGGACGCCTTGGTCCGCTGCCATCTCCTGGTACAAAGGAGGGCCTTACTCTTCGAACAACAGTTCTACGACCAGCTATATTTTCATTAGAAATTCCTTCTAAAGATGGTGATAGACTTTCATCTGATGGAGACAGTGTATTAACTTCAAGACTATCTTCTTCATCATTTACAGGTGAAACTGAATTGACACTAAAATCATTTGTTGGCGTTAATTCTTTTTCTATATTAACAGTAGATGGCTCAATTATAGGTGATCGTATTCTAGTAATTCTTCTTACACCAGAAGGGTTTAATGTTTCTTCAGCATTTAATGGTCTAGTAATTCTTAAACGTCTTGGTCTTAATACAGGAGAATTATTACTATCATCTACAGCAGCACCTGGACCACGTCTAAATCCGGCTGGATTACTTAATGGTTTGAAACCATTAGATGTATCAGTTTCGCTTGGAGAACCAACAAATCGATTATTTAAATTGCTATTAGTATCTTGAAACGAACTCAGTAAATCTTGAATTTTCTCAACATCATCGGGTGCAGAAGATGGTTGACTAGGCTGTAGAGAAATAGGATTGTCTCTTAATTCGTTGTCAGAATTAGGGGGTACAAATGGACGTCTAAAGCTACCTACAGGCCTTCGAGCTGGTCTTGAAAACGATCCTCTGAAACCATTTCTGGGGTTATCTGATGTGTCTTCATTAAAATTTTCAATTGCAGGTCGCCTATTTGGAGGACTTTGTCGTGGTCTTATTGGTATACGATCTGTAGGTTGAACTTCAGGTCTTCTTTCAGCAGCTGTTGCAAGAACTATAGCTGCAGGAGGCCTTCGCAACCTTGTAAAATCTCTTTGTGGTCTAAATATCGGTTCTTCTTCAATAACTTGCTGAAGCTTGCGAAAACTATATCGCGATTCTAAACCATAAGCATCTTTACTTCTTTCGATTTCATTCTGCTTCAATTTGCTTTCATCTGTATCTAAATTTACTGTAACTCTTTGCTCATATATTTCAGTTAGTGGGCCTTTAGATATCGTGGTAACATCATAAGTGACAATTCCATGTGCAGCATTTGGAATTCGGGTACTATCTAAGGGTTCTGTTTGAAAGTTCGTGTTTTGAATTTCTGATAAATCATTAATTTCCTCCAATCCTGAACTTAATAGTTGATCGTAATGTGTATCAATGTCAACATCCCTTGAATAGTCTCTTCCTAAAGAAGACATCAATTGCAAATCCATAATATCTGCCGTCTTTAGTGAATGTTCTGAAGGAACATTTTGTTGCAAGCTACGAGCTACTTTAGTGTGGAATACAGGTTGTTGGTACAAAGGAACTGTTACTGTAGTTACAACAGGTTTAAGTTCGCCATGTTCTCCTGTAACATACAAAGTTAGTAATGTAGTCAGAGGTTGGAAAGCAAAATATGGCTGAGGAATAAAATTAGGCTGAGATTGAGGTAAATGAACAGTTTGTACTACAGTAGATTCTGCAGTTGACGTCGTAGTTAAAGTGCTTAAAATTGTTCGCCCTCGTAAAATAATAGGCACTACAGTGGTTGAAGTTACTATTTGGGTTGTGACAAATGAATTAGCAGAGGCTACAAGTCCGAAATCGGGAGGATTCTGTGGTCCAAGTTGAGGATAGAAGTTAGGCTGAAATTGTTGAGGAAATGCTGTAGGTTGAGGAGTGTCAGGAGTTATTACACTAAGAAGAGTTGACAAAGTTGTAAGAACTTGAATATCTGTTACTGTGTCAGTTCTGGTGCTGAAACCAATTTTTATTGGAACTAATTTAACAGAAGCTAAAGATGTGGTTGTCACTACCACTTCTGTAACTGTTGTATGAAGATTTTCAATTCCATCAGGGTATCCTGTTTTGGTATAAAATACAGTTTTAGTTACGTCATTGCTTATTACTTCAGAATATTGCGTTGGATGTATGATGCTTGTGTCCAACGCTGTTGTTGTTAAAGTGGCATAAGAGGTTCTAAACCCATGATATATTGGAAGAGTTTTAACTGTTGTAACAACGGATGTAACAGTCAAGTATGGTTTTTTAGGAGTTTGGGTTTCGCTTGCGGTTTTAGAAGGCCTTTTTGTTCTGGGATTATAGGATGGCCTTCTATTACGATTATTATTTCGTAATCGATTTATTGGTTGAAGGGACTGAGAATCATCATCTTCATCTCGACTGACAGAGTTAAATGAAGCCTTCAGAGACTGTGAGTTATTTCTATTGTAACGTCCTCCTCTAGAAGGTTTTCTTTGATTAAGTCTGTTTCTTGTATTTCTGTAATTTGGTGTTGTTGAATCAAAATCATCATTTTCCGTTTCTTCTTCCTCTCTATGTCGAAAAGAACCGCGTTTATTTGAAGAACTTCGCCTTTCTCCAAATCTCGATACTCTTGATGGCGGTCTTCGAGTTGAACGAAAATTTCGGTTTCTGTTTGCTTCTTTTTTATCATTTATTTCATCATAGTCATCGAATTCATCATCTTCCGTAGTGTTTTCTTCGTAATCAGGATCATTGTCTTTTATAGATGGAGTAGGTGATGGACTTGTAGAACTAGATCTACCAAAAGGCCGACGATTCCGTCCCAAAGCAATTGGCCTTGAAGTTGTAGAAGATGGTGCATTCCGACCTGGAGGTTGAAATCTGCTACCTCCAAAAGGCTTTCTTCTGCTAAAAGATAATACTTGGGGTGTTGCAGTAGTCACAACAGCTTCACTTGCTTCTATGTCACCTTCCTCATCTTCTGAATTTATTTCATCATCAAAATCATTTTCGCTATCAGATCTATGACCAAATGCTCTAGAATTTCTAGTTCTACTAGGTCTTCTAAACTGGATGGTAAATGAAGCTTTTGTAGAGGATCTTGAAGTTGTGGTAAAAGTTGGTCGTCCTCTACCAGTGAACGGCCTGATTCTTATCGAAGATGAAGGTGTTTCTTTTGTTGTTGAAACTTCAGAAGTGGTTTTCGTTGCCTTAATTAAACTGGATTCATCATCAGGATAATCATAATCGTCATAATTATCATAATCTCGATCGTTAAAAGAGTCTGTCTTTCTTTTGGGTTGTCTTGTGTTTTTAAAACGTGATGACGACAGGCTTGGTGTTATTTTCTTGTTTTTGTTTTCTCCAAATTCATCATAATCATTTCCAAATTCATAATCGTCATATTCGTCATGGGAATCTGAATGCCTTGATGAGGATAAAGGTGGTATTTTATTTTTGCGAGGAATATTTTGTTCTTGGTTGTTTGGTTTTGATGTAACGGATTCTTTATCTTTAAATGTTTTATTATCATTGTAATCATTATAATCATCATTATCTTCTGGTTTTGTTGGTTTTGTTATCTTTTCTATGTTTTTATTTTGTAAACTCGGTTCAATTGTAGCATCCTTAGTTGATAAAGTTGTTGTAGTTGAACTTTTAACACTTTCTAAACTTGACGTTTCTAGTGATGAGCCTTCCAAAGGCTTCGTTGAAATACTATCAAGTAAATCAAAGGATGAATCTGGTGTTTTAGTTGTGATGGTATTGATGCTTTCTTGAATAGTAATATCTGAATTTAAGGAGGGACTTAATAAATCAATACGAGAATTAATAGGTGTTTTTATTTCTAAATCCCCGTTATCCATTAAAGATACAAATTGATTACCGTTACCTAGTTCATTTACCCTTGCAGTGTCTAAATCATCTTTAGCTGTTCCTCCAATTAATAATGCTGTTGATTCTGTTTCATATAAGGTTTTAGTAATTGCTTCGGGATACAAACGTGGTGCATAAATAACACTAGAAGTCTTTTTAACAGATTGTACATAAACTCCGTCAATTTCTGTTCCAATTACACTTGTTCTGTGTACTGTAGTGTCACCATTGTTTACTTCTGTTGATGTAGTTGCAGTTATTATTCCTATTGTGTTACTAGTCATTTCAGGTGAAGCAGTACTAGTAATAATATTTGATGTACTTCGAGCAATATGAGCATAAAATCCATTTATTCGTGTTCCAAAAATTTCTGTAGTATGTAAAGTTACAATACCATTATTTGTTTCACTGCTTGTTATAGCAGAAATTAAACCAGTGTTAGACGTAGATGAAGTAGGTGTAGGAGTGATTATATTAGATGTACTACGAGCAACGTGTGCATAAAATCCATTAATAAAAGTTCCATGAACTTCTCTAGTGTGCAAAGTTGTTGTCCCCTGATTCACTTCTGTTCTTATATCTGAAGATATCAAACCTTCCGATTTAGCAACAGCAGTTGATGCTGGAATTGGCTCTCTTAATGATGTTGATGTAGTACTGTATGGTAATACTGTTGAAGTCCTTCTTGCTACATGGGCATAATAATTACCTACATATGTGCCATGAATTTCTGATATGTGTAGAGTTGTTGTACCATCATTCACTTCTGTTTTCACACTTGATGAAATCAATCCAGTTTTTTGTACATTTTCTGTGATTGGTGTATCACGGCCTTTGTTTTCTATTTGAGTAGGTTGTATAACTTTGGATGTAGATTTTGCTACATGGGCATAATTATTACCAATATAAGTTCCATAGATTTCATTGATGTGCATTGTCGTTGTGCCTGAATTTATTTCACTGCGAATCACACTAGATGATAGAAGTCCAGTTTTTTGTCTGACTGGTTCAGTTGAAGTAGGTTTTGGAGTCTCAGTAGTAAGAAATTTATATTCAGTGGATGTTCTGGCCAATTGAGCATAATGTTGTCCTAAGTATGTACCAATTATTTCAGTTTTGAAAAGAGTTACTATATTTTGATTCACAACGCTGTTTACAATAGTTGATATGAGACCAACTGATCTTAGTGAACTTTCCGTGCTTGTAGGAGCTATGATTTTAGATGAGGTTTTAGCATGCTTAGCGTATTGCTCACCAATATAAGTTCCAAATATATTTGTAACATACTGAGTGGTTGTGCCCTCGTGTTCTTCTTCTGAGACAATAGATGAAAGTAAACCAGTCTTATAAGTCTTAGAATTATCTATGGATCTCGCAGTTGGTGTTGGGGGTTTTACTTGCTGCAGCGATTCGGTAAATAGGTTGTTGTAATATGTCGATGGTTGCGGCACCACCTCAGAGGATTTGGAATTTACAAATACATTAGAATGTGTAGACGCGATATGTGCATAATAGTTATTCACAAATGTGCCATAAACTTGAGTAGTCCAAAGTGTAACTGTGCCGTAGTTATCTTCCAAACGTGTTGCTGAAGATATTAATCCTGTAGGATATGGATTCTGAGTTGTAGAAGTGGGTTGAATAACATTCGATGTCGTTTGAGCTAAATGTGCGTAAACTTCTCCAATGTAAGTACCATAAACATTTGTTGTGTAAACTGTTGTTGTGCCGTCTTTCACTGAAGTACTTATTCTAGAAGAAACTAAACCTACTCTATTGGTTTCAGATACCGAACTTAATGAAGGTGTGGCAACAATTGGTGTTTTATCTATTTCATTAGATGTATCAGTATGAATTCGAACTTTGGTCTGAGCAACTTGAGCATATATTCCATTTATAAACGT